>SKCR01004017.1:0-26843 GCA_019454045.1 Zanthoxylum bungeanum | reverse complement strand
CCGCCTGTTCGTTGGGTGTAGATTGATCCTCAGGGTGTCCTATGTGTATCAAGATAGGATCCGTCAGTTCTGTGTATCAGAGCATAGGTAGTCCATATGATTAGCAATCAGATAAAACCATGGGCCCGTGGTAAAGTTTAGAAGCTAGTTCTAAACATTCTTTTTGAGATTGCTAATAGAATAGTCGACTGGATAATCCCGATAGAGATTTGACGTTTACATCTATATCTCCGAGACTTATCCGGATACCTGTGACGGAGGAATTATACATTTGCCATGACCTCGACCTGTATGGTTCAGCGAGATTATCCGTGATCGTCATAATCTACGGGTGGATAGATTATGGACACGAATTAGATTTCGTGACGGATATACCTGAATCTAGAGAGTCTCAATAATGAAACATACTCGTAGAGCACTAGAGCAACATTAATAAATAATATTGATTATTTATAAAGTCGTTTAAAGGTTAAACGCAAGATACGTGCTAAAGAGACTAGATTGTCATTTACTTAATTATTGTGTATTTACATTTAATACTTGATTATTTAAATACACATTAATTAATAGTCAAAATGAGTTATTTGACTTATTTCCTAAATGAATATATGTTTTTAATATTTAATGTAAATATTATACATATATTTAATATATTTGTATTTGATTAATTAATTAATTATTTAATTGTAAATGATCAAATTAATTAAAATATAAATATCTTATGTTAGGATATTTGTAGTAAATGACATTAGTTGCTTTTGTTGACTTAAATAAATATCTAATAAAGTTGTTATTTAGATATTTAGGCAAGTTGACCAAATTAGCTTGAAATGAAAATGAAATTACAAGTCTTATATTTGTATATGTGAAATTCGGCCAAGGCCTTATGGTTGCAAGTATAAATTGATTTTCATTTCACTTTACACTTAACCTAATACACTTTACCAAATAAAATCCATTGAAGAAAACTAAGGAAAGCTTGAGAAAAGAAAGACATATCAAAGATAGCTTGGAATTTAGTAAGTTTTTCAAACTTGCTATTAGAGAGGAAATTGTTCCTTAGGTTCTAGGCTTCAACATGTGATGTTCTTAGATTATTTCTTTCTTTATTTCTTTGTGTTTTTGTTGATGGAAGTTTGATAGAAGTGTTGAGCATGTATGGTGAAGGAAGGTTGTGACTATTGTAGTTGTAAACTTTCTTTTAAGTTTTTTGAAACCATGTTGCTAATCTAGAGTTATTGACCCACTCTTAAATGACCTAGATTTGATCTTGAGTTGTTTCATTGTGTTGAGACTTGGATTGGATGGAAGAATGATGATTGAAGTAATTGATTTAATGTATTTGGTCTAATTTGTCCAATTTGTGGAAATTGAAAAATTAGGGTTCTTAACTAATTCCAAATTTGGGGATTTTCATATATGTTGCATATTTGTGTGTGTATATGATGCATATAAAGTTTCATGTTCATTGGATTACATTTAGATGTGTTTTGAGACATGAAATGACAAAGTGCACAATTGTGCTCCCAAATGGTGCTCTCGGCTTTGGATAAGGATTTTGGGGATTTTGGTTGTTTTGGTGTTTTGATGTTTTGAGCATCATAAGTTCATCTTAGAAATGATTTAGAATCATTCAAAATTGATTAGATCAATTTCGGACTAAAATGGACAAAAATACAAAGCAAGGGTATTTCGGTAAATTCACTTAAAATTGTTTTATTGAATTTATTTTCATAATTTGATTATTGGAATATTAAATAAATATGTTTATTTAATTAATCCGAGAAAAATTTTTGAAATATGAAAATCGGATTTTCACCGCTTCTGCTGCGTTACCGGATTCACCCCCTAAAAAACCCCTACATAAGAGTGGTTGGAGCCGAGAAAGAAGAAGAAGGCATAGAGATATCCTTTTTGGACGTCTGAGCCGAGAAAGAAGAAGACACTGGTTTTAGGGATTTAATGGACATTTAGCGTCGAAATGATTTGACGACAAAAGTGAATAATTTCGACGCTAAAAAGTTGGCGCCTTATTAAAAATTTAGGGTTATTTTCCGGGAAATTTAATTTTTTATTTAGCGTCGAAATTCAACAAATCGACGCTAAATGTCTGTCATAGCATCGACTATTATATCGACGTTAAATGTCTAACATTTAGCGTCGAAAAGTCTTATCGACACTAAATGTCTACCATTAAAAATAATAATAACAATTATATGATAATTATAGTATTAATAATTACGACAATCTTTCAACCATATTTAAATAACAATTAAAAACAACAACCATACATTATAATTCAGAAAATTATTCATCAATCACAAAATACACTAACTTCATTAATCACTATTATCTTCGGTATTTGAGGATTCGTGACTGGAATCGAAGTCATCTTCAGTGTCAAATTCTTCTTCACTTGCTACTTCAACGCTAACTTCAGAAGGATGAATTATCTTAATGTCTGTGATATCTCGTGTTAATGTGATATTTTCAGGAACGGTGACAGTTGGTCCATAAAATATCTGTTCAGAAACTTCGAAGTTGCCGGAGACTTCTTGTGTTTCATCTGATATATCAACTTTATCTTTCTCCTGCGTGTCCCAAATGCCCCTATGTTGTAACTTTTCTACCACCATCCATCTAGTTCCTAACTTTGGATCAGATTATATATCACTGAACGTGCTTGGGTACAAAAAATGTATAGATCATTTTTGTACCAAAAACGTTGAACATTAATTGACGTTAGATGATTACTAACTTGAATTCTCCTCTTTCTGGACATTTGTGTCAAACCACTTACAGTCGAATAGCACAATATGTCGTCTGGTTCGGTATATCAACTCAATGACCTATTGCAACACTCCGTAGAAGTCAATAAGATCTGAGCCGTGTTCTCCTTGGACTACAATTCCATAATTCCGAGTCACATGAGTAACATCTCGCTGTTCGGTATGAAATCTAACTCCGTTGACAATACATCCATTGTATTCATAAGCCTGCTTTTGAGGCCCATAAGCCAAAGAAACCAACGTGGATGACGAGTCCAATTGACCATTTTGCACTTGGTTCTTAATCTAACAATGAGAGAAATAGATGTGTTAATATAACAAACTGAAATATTTAATGTTAGGATTAAAATAAATATAAAATGTTAGGCCTTACAGTTGTCTCAAACCATTTAGGAAATTCTTTTTGTGTGTTCATCAACGTTATGGTCACCACCACATTGTAGCATTGTTAGATGTTGCCTACAAAAAATGAGTTAGGTTAATGTATGGCAAAAATACCATGGTTATGCACCAGAAAAACTTACGTTAAATACGGTTGCACTTCATCACAATTACTCAATATAAACCAATACGCACGTTGAATTTCCTGAAGGGTTAGTAATTTGACACCTACTGCTCCAAATGGTCTGCAATTTTGACGGAACACTGTGATATCTTGCGAATTACTTGCATCTCCATCATAGTTTCGTGGCCGACGATTAAAATGAGTTTCAATATTCTGCATGTACATCGAACAAAATGTTATTGCTTCACTTATTACAACAGCTTCAGCTATTGACCCTTCAGGGCGCATCTTGTTTTTCACATATTGTTTGTAATCTCCCAAAGCCCTGCAGATATGACAACAAGTTTGCATTAAAACTAAATTCAATGCACAATAAAAATTTCAAAATGTAATATTTAAAAATGTATATATATAGTACCTCTCAATGAGATACATCCATCTGTAATGGACAGGACCTCCCTTTCTAGCTTCACCGGTAAATGCCCGGCCAGATGTACCATCACATCAAAAAAAGCGGGTGGCAAAATTCGCTCCAACTTGCATAGGATTATCACGATTCCTCGCTCAAGTTCGTCAATAACAGTTGTGGTTAATGTCCTCTGACATAATTGTTTAAAGAGGCCACATAGATCAAGTACGACGTCGCATACATTCGGGGGGAGATAAGGTCGAATGCCAACAGGAAAGAGAATCTCGAGAAGCACATGACAATCGTGACTCTTTAATCCCGTTATTGTATCATCTCTGACCCAACGCCCAATATTCGATGCATAATCATCAGGGAATTTAACCATTTTCAGCCAATCACAAAATGATTTTCTCTCTGATTGAGTGGGCACATAACTAGCAGATGGCTTAATAAGACCTCGAGAAGTGACTTGTAAAGGCAATTCACTACGAATTCTAAGATCTTGTAGGTCCAATCTAGCATTTACAGTGTCTTTTTTCTTACCCGGAATATTGAATAGTGTGCCCACTAAAGTCTCACAAATGTTTTTTTCTATATACATTACATCCAAATTATGTCGCAAACTCAGAGTCCCCCAATATTCTAACTCAAAGAAAATACTATTTCCTGTCCAATTCAACTCTTCAGGTAAGCGTTTTCGATTTTTATCTCTATTATTAGGATGTTTACCTGGTATGCTGTCTCTGAGATGTTGATGTTGGAAAAGTATGTCGAATCCAGATAATGGACTGGGCATACTCTGAGGTTCATGTTGACCGTTAAATAATTTACTCCTCCGCCAATGATGACTCAACTCAAGAAATCTCATGTGCCCTGTGTATCCTATTTTATTCCGTAATTGTTGCGAAGGTGTTTGACCCGCACAGACTGGACATGTCATGTATCCCTTAGTGCTCCATCCAGATAATGAACCATAAGCTGGAAAATCATTAATGATCCATAATAATGCGGCATGCATCTGAAAATACTGCTCGGAAGCTGCATCATAGGTATACACACCCACATTCCATAATGTTTGTAACTCCTCGATCAATGGTCTCAAGTAAATATTCATATCTTTACCATGGGAACGTGGACCAGGGATAAACAATGACATAAACATGAACGGATCCTTCATACATTTCCATGGAGGTACGTTATATGGAAAAACAATAACGGGCCACATGCTAAAAGAGTTGTACATATTCCCAAATGGGTTAAAACCATCAGAGGCAAGACCTAACCTGACATTACGGGGGTCCTCAGCGAAACGGGGGTACATGTCATCAAATTTCTTCTTCCACTCGGTTCCATCCGCAGGATGTCTAAGTATGCCCTCTGCACCGATCCTCTTTTCATGATGCCACATCATGTCAGTCACTGTGTGTCGTGACATGAACAATCTCTGCAGCCTGCGCGTTAAAGGGAAATATCGCAATATCTTTTGAGGCACTTTCTTCCCCGTTCCACAGACTTTGTACCGACTTTCACCACATATCGGACAATATTCAAGTGATTCATACTCGACATGAAATAATACACAATCATACTTACAAGCATGAATGGATTCATACCCCATTCCCAGATCACGCAACATTTTCTTGGCCTCGTAGTACGACTTAGGCAATTCGCTTCCAACCGGTAACATTTGGCCCAGTAACTCTAGCATCATATCAATACTTTTGTTGGTCATTCTGTTGATCACTTTAATGTGTAATAATTTCACAACGAAAATCAAGATCGACATTCCAACACCTTCAAATGGAATTTTTTTTGCCTCATCAAGTAGTTCACTAAATAAATTTTGATCATTTCCACTTAACACTGGCATGTCACCACTGACACTATGACCAAGTTGTGGACCTTGTAAGTCATGCAAAGCATCGGTTATCTCATCATTTACAGGTTGATTGTAACTACTGCTCCCTTCACCGGAATCAATAAACCGTGACTGAGAATGATACTGCTCACCGTGATAAATCCACGTACGGTAAGTTGGTGATATTCCTGGCATGTATAAATGATTATGAACTTCAACTAACCGTTTCCTTTTCCTATTCAAAAAATTTTCACATGGACACCGAACACGACCTTCTGCATCAATGTGTTGCTTTGCGACTTCCATAAACTTATACACTCCATTACGATATTCAACACTCAATCTATCCAGCGAGCTCATCCAATTTCTATCCATTTAAGCTAAATACCTAAATATAATAATATAATTATTAAATATCATATTACACTCATCAACATTACTAATTCATTAATTATTTATTTAAGCATATACATATATATTTAGTTGATAAAGTAAATAGTTTACAAAAAAATTCTATTTAGTTAATTAATTAACTTAATCTACATATATGAACATAAGCCACTAACAAAAAGTATATAATAAACATAATCATAAAAATTGAAAAATAAAAAAGAAATATAAAAGAAGACTTACCTTATGGAAAATTGATTACAATTTTATTGAAAATTTGTAGGAGAGTTGTGAGGTTGCAGAGGAAAGATTATGAGATTTCAGAGGATGAAAATGAAGAGAATGAGAGAAAAAACAGAGGGGGAGAAGGGTTGGTGGCATTTTGCATTTTAATCTATATTTAGCGTTGAATTTATTATTTCGACGCTAATTGTTGTAATTTTTAGCGTCGAAATAGTTTATTCGACGCTAAATGTCCGATTTTTAGCGTCGACATAAATTTAGACGCTAAAGATTAAAGGATTGTCGGTGGAATCTTCATAAACCTTTAGCGACGCCACATAGTCGACGCTAAATGTCTTGTTTTTGGCGTCGACTAGTAGTTTTGACGCTAAAAGTATAACATTTAGCGCAAAAAATTATTGGAATAGTAAAATAATTTAGCGTCGAATATTTTTCGATGCTATAACTGTACTTTTAGCGTCGATAAAAGTTTTCGACGACAAAAGTTGAATATTTGGCGTCGAAAATTATTTTCGTCGCTAAAAGCCTGATATTTGGCGTCGAATTTTAATTACGACGCTAAAAGTGATTTTTAGCATCGAAATTTATTTCGACGCTAAATATTTGGACGCTTAAAGCCATAATTCTTGTAGTGATTAATTTTATCTCGTAAAATATTTATTTAATTGTATTCTCACTCTTATGACATATAATATTTTATTTTCATGCATCCCATACATACAAATAAAAAACATATTAATTATCGCATAATTTAAAAAAAAAATTAAAATACTTTTCAACCTCATTCTTGATAACAATTGTAGGAAACGATTTCCCTCACGCAGCGGAAGCGGCTTAGATACTGGGATCCACCTTGAAATTTTTTCTATCCTATCCCCTCTTTTAGTCGAACTACACAGCAAAATAATTTACACACTGCTCACGCCAAATGTAACACACTGCTCACGGTATTGCCTTGTTCACGCCATTTTGAAGATGATAATCAATTGACTTTCGCACATGCGAATGCTTGGAACAAACATATACTCCAACTCATGATTCTCATGTGATAATCATGGAGCAAAACCAAATTTTGCTTGTGTCACGTCCACTTTGCAATTAGTTTAAGCCATGACATATGTTTAATTGTGACTATTCAAATTCCTTAATGCATGTTTCGTGAATGTTGATCACATGCGTGACCTGATCTTCTTAAATCACCAGGCCAATTTGATCACCAGATTAAGCAAATGATCATGCATTCACCTTGGTCCTTTTATACACATGGATGAGCTTCGGCTATTGTTGCTTGTGCATGTTGATGTCTTATGGCTTCTTCCAACGCCAAACACAGGGCTCTTTTGATTTGATTTCAACTAGTTGCCGTGAGATTGCCGTAAGATTGTATCAAGGATCGGGTCAACCACTCGATCTTCCGTGTTATGTCTCCCCACTAGAAATCCGTGAGGGTGAGCTCGGGTTTTCCACACCATTTTCTATCTTTTCTCTCTTTTTCAATGTCATTGAAAATATGAGAGAGTGGCTAGGGTTTGAATGAGAATAGAAAAGTTTCATATTTATATCTTGGGTTTAGGTTAATTAAATGTGTCTTTACAAATTTAACTCTAACCCTAATCACACATATAAATATTGGCCAATGGCATTTTTGTCACAATAAAATTATTAATTTCAGAAATTAAATATAATATCAAATATCATTTAATTTGAAATTAAAATTTAACTTGTAAGAAATTAAATATAATATCAAATATCATTTAATTTGAAATTAAAATTTAACTTGTAACTTATATCATGATATAAATTACATATTTGATTTTATATTAAATCAAATTTAATTTAAAAATAAATCTTATATTAAATGATTATCTAATAATCATTAATATAAAAACTATATATTAAACACTTTAATATATAATTTCAATGTGTGACATTATATAATTATTAATCAAATTAATAATTGTATAAATAGATAATTCTCAACTATTTAATATTTTTCAAGTCAATTCATAATTGGACTATCCAATTATTCCATGGATCCCTATAGTGTAACGAGCTAACACGACGACCAAATGGACCTATAGTTCTGAACTCCAATAATATCAAAATATTAATTAAAATTCTTTAATTAAATATTATGAATTATTAACTTTAGGTTAGTCCAATAAAAATATAAAGCTACACTCTCGTCACTGCAGATATATATTATACCGAAAGTCATCGACGTCCACCAATATAATCACTGCATACAGATTGACTCTCCACGAGTATCTCATAATTAGAGTCGGGTCATAATGTCTGTTATACCCCTCTAATTATTGTGTGCCATAAAGTGCCCATCTTTGTTTGCTCTCTACGGACTATTTAGGATTATTAATTTCACTAGGTGGTGTCCCCGTACGAGACTAATTGTCGTGCTATGCGTAAAAATGCAATGTCTATAGAGCCTTTTTTAGGGAAGATATAGTAAATCAGTCGGCTCATTGCTAAACTGACGTCGATATGTGAACTGATCTTCAAAGTAACTATTGACTCATTAGTGAATGATTGACAAATGAGATTATATATATAGAAACTGCATATATTATTCATAATAATAATGTTTTACAGAAGTATTTAACAGAAATACAACCGGGAATTGGCGCTCTGAGTACCAACCCCAACAAGAATTTGAGAAAAAAATTAACATATATAATATTAATTATTTTTTATTTTAAAAACTGAAACTTACATAGCAGCGTTCGGCTTCTTCATTTATCCATTTGTTCCTCTCATTGTAATGCGTCACACGGAAAAAATCTGGAAATGATTGCACCTCACCTGTGCTACTCTGTTATAAACAGAAAATAAATTCAATATTATTCCATATTAGTAAAAACAATGAACTGTTAAATTTTACGTTATGATATATTTACCTCAGAATGTTCGGCACGATGTTGGATAAATGGCTTCGAACCTCCACGGTGGTTAAAACGCAAGTGACTTCGATTTTCCGCATTTGCGTGACATTTATCCTGCATTTACCAACAATGTAAGTACCGAAAACAAAGACAATTATCAATTTCCGTTTATTTCAAAATTTACCTCGTGTTTTTTGGTAGACCAAAGCTCACATAAGAATGTCCAGTCTTGCTCCTCTATAAAATTAGGCTTGTGTTGTGGAGCATTTGAAGGTCCATGTTCGTCGAATATTGGTTTCAGGACTTTTATCCTATAATCTTTATAACTTTTCCCCATGTGGTAGTCAATATATTATTGGACATTCACTTTGGTCAGATCGAAGTCGAACCACTCCTACATGAATAACAACCGAGTAAAAATAAGTATAAAATAAAAATGTTAACTAACAAACAATATCGAAAACTTACAAGTAGTGAAGAGAATAGCTGGTTGATTTTCGTCTCCCACAGTATCTTTCTCCAAGAAACGTAGTTTTGGGAAGCTTCATATCGAGCTACAGCTCTTATGGCTGTATTAAACGCTGAATTATGTTATCCGACTTGACTGTGTCCATCATCTGATATCTCAATCCGAATACGGCCGTGAGTCTTAACGTACTTAGACAACCCCAGGCCACGGGTGCGTCCTCGACCCTTCGCTGTACTGGACTCACCTGTGCTAGCAGAGACTCCACCAGGGCCAGTTGTCTTTGCTGATGTAGATGGAGTCGCATTAGCCCGTCTGCGATTGCCCGGTGCCATCTACAAAAACACAAAAAGGTTCATGTATTTTGAATGTAATAGAACCAAACCAAACACATGCATTTTATAGTATATGTATGAACATTATATTACAAAACCAAACCAAACTAAACTTAACCAAACCAAACACATTCCAAAATTTAATGTTAATCAGAATTTTCTCGGCCTTGGCCTTCCCTCTCTCGCTCACCTAAATCTCACTCATATACAAGAATCACAAACACGTTTTTCTAGTCCAAACCATGCAATTCCAAACCCTTAAGCTCTTCTAGTCCCTCACGACACTTACACGCTTTCTCCTTTTGATTACAATCATTCGGCAACAAACAAATAAACTCGTTATTGTATCACAAGACTCAACAGCCTCCCCTCTCATTCGAGACACAAAAACACAAACCCTAAGACTGCTCTCTCCTCTCACATTCTCACCTTTCGTTTTCATTTGGCTCTCTCTCACTCAACAAACAATCAACAGCCCCTTCCAACCGACCAATTCAAACACACAGACCCCACAACAGCAATTTTCCAGAAGAACAGCAGCAAATTACTGCTGTTCTGGGCAGAACAGCAGCAAATTTGCTACTGTTCTGGGGGCAACACCAACCAAAAAACCCTAAAGACCCATTCTTCTTATTTGACCAAACCAAAACAACACATAAAAAACCACCAAATAACTGAAACAAACAAACCAAAACAACCACCAAACAACCAGCAAAAATAGTGCGAAAACAACCACCAAACAACCGAAATAACCAAACCAAAACAACACACAAACGAACCACCAAACACCTAGAAAATCAACCAACAAATTTTCTTCCTCAACCACAAAAATTAGCATCACCAACCAAGCCACTAGCAGCCCTAAAATTAAACCACAAAACCGAGAAAGAAGAAGAATTTGAGACTTACCTGTAAAGTCTATGAATTTGCTGAAGAATATGTTGGGGTTGGTGCTCAGAGCGCCAATTCCTGGTTGTATTTCTGTTAAATACTTCTGTAAAACATTATTATTATGAATATATATGCAGTTTCTATAATATAATCTATCTTCTATATGGTAAAGACGTAATGACCCTAGAATGATTAGTCATGATACAGTTGCAAAAGCGTCGCAACGGACATTGAGAAGTATCATGACGTTGTCATTCTCAGACAGTTCATGGTCAAGGTTTACACTACTTGGTCAGTATAGTAAACCCGTTGAGACTGGTACATGTCATATACTGGAATATATGATTCCAATGGTTTCTCAATGAACCATAAGTCTTGGAGACTAGTATAGACGTGTAGGTGTTTATAGCGGATAAACACTGAACGACTCACCGAATATTCTTAATGGATGGTACACCAGCGTCAATAAGAATCTTCTTGGGTTGAGTAGCACTTGTGATTCTTAGACTTGAGATGCCATTGTGGGCACATGAGACATCTTCTACACTTAGACAGCAGTCACGTCACCGATCTATTTAGATCAGACCTCCGCCTGTTCGTTGGGTGTAGATTGATCCTCAGGGTGTCCTATGTGTATCAAGATAGGATCCGTCAGTTCTGTGTATCAGAGCATAGGTAGTCCATATGATTAGCAATCAGATAAAACCATGGGCCCGTGGTAAAGTTTAGAAGCTAGTTCTAAACATTCTTTTTGAGATTGCTAATAGAATAGTCGACTGGATAATCCCGATAGAGATTTGACGTTTACATCTATATCTCCGAGACTTATCCGGATACCTGTGACGGAGGAATTATACATTTGCCATGACCTCGACCTGTATGGTTCAGCGAGATTATCCGTGATCGTCATAATCTACGGGTGGATAGATTATGGACACGAAATTAGATTTCGTGACGGATATACCTGAATCTAGAGAGTCTCAATAATGAAACATACTCGTAGAGCACTAGAGCAACATTAATAAATAATATTGATTATTTATAAAGTCGTTTAAAGGTTAAACGCAAGATACGTGCTAAAGAGACTAGATTGTCATTTACTTAATTATTGTGTATTTACATTTAATACTTGATTAATTTAAATACACATTAATTAATAGTCAAAATGAGTTATTTGACTTATTTCCTAAATGAATATATGTTTTTAATATTTAATGTAAATATTATACATATATTTAATATATTTGTATTTGATTAATTAATTAATTATTTAATTGTTAAATGATCAAATTAATTAAAATATAAATATCTTATGTTAGGATATTTGTAGTAAATGACATTAGTTGCTTTTGTTGACTTAAATAAATATCTAATAAAGTTGTTATTTAATATTTAGGCAAGTTGACCAAATTAGCTTGAAATGAAAATGAAATTACAAGTCTTATATTTTGTATATGTGAAATTCGGCCAAGGCCTTATGGTTGCAAGTATAAATTGATTTTCATTTCACTTTACACTTAACCTAATACACTTTACCAAATAAACTCCATTGAAGAAAACTAAGGAAAGCTTGAGAAAAGAAAGACATATCAAAGATAGCTTGGAATTTAGTAAGTTTTTCAAACTTGCTATTAGAGAGGAAATTGTTCCTTAGGTTCTAGGCTTCAACATGTGATGTTCTTAGATTATTTCTTTCTTTATTTCTTTGTGTTTTTGTTGATGGAAGTTTGATAGAAGTGTTGAGCATGTATGGTGAAGGAAGGTTGTGACTATTGTAGTTGTAAACTTTCTTTTAAGTTTTTTGAAACCATGTTGCTAATCTAGAGTTATTGACCCACTCTTAAATGACCTAGATTTGATCTTGAGTTGTTTCATTGTGTTGAGACTTGGATTGGATGGAAGAATGATGATTGAAGTAATTGATTTAATGTATTTGGTCTAATTTGTCCAATTTGTGGAAATTGAAAAATTAGGGTTCTTAACTAATTCCAAATTTGGGGATTTTCATATATGTTGCATATTTGTGTGTGTATATGATGCATATAAAGTTTCATGTTCATTGGATATCATTTGGATGTGTCTTGAAGCATGAAAGTGCAAAATGCACAAATTGGAGCCCAAATGGTGCTCTCGGCTTTGGATAAGGATTTTGGGGATTTTGGTTGTTTTGGTGTTTTGATGTTTTGAGCATCATAAGTTCATCTTAGAAATGATTTAGAATCATTCAAAATTGATTAGATCAATTTCGGACTAAAATGGACAAAAATACAAAGCAAGGGTATTTCGGTAAATTCACTTAAAATTGTTTTATTGAATTTATTTTCATAATTTGATTATTGGAATATTAAATAAATATGTTTATTTAATTAATCCGAGAAAAATTTTTGAAATATGAAAATCGGATTTTCACCGCTTCTGCTGCGTTACCGGATTCACCCCCTAAAAAACCCCTACAGAAGAGTGGTTGGAGCCGAGAAAGAAGAAGAAGGCATAGAGATATCTGCTTTTGGACGTCTGAGCCGAGAAAGAAGAAGACACTGGTTTTAGGGATTTAATGGACATTTAGCGTCGAAATGATTTGACGACAAAAGTGAATAATTTCGACGCTAAAAAGTTGGCGCCTTATTAAAAATTTAGGGTTATTTTCCGGGAAATTTAATTTTTTATTTAGCGTCGAAATTCAACAAATCGACGCTAAATGTCTGTCATAGCATCGACTATTATATCGACGTTAAATGTCTAACATTTAGCGTCGAAAAGTCTTATCGACACTAAATGTCTACCATTAAAAATAATAATAACAATTATATGATAATATAGTATTAATAATTACGACAATCTTTCAACCATATTTAAATAACAATTAAAAACAACAACCATACATTATAATTCAGAAAATTATTCATCAATCACAAACCACTAACTTCATTAATCACTATTATCTTCGGTATTTGAGGATTCGTGACTGGAATCGAAGTCATCTTCAGTGTCAAATTCTTCTTCACTTGCTACTTCAACGCTAACTTCAGAAGGATGAATTATCTTAACGTCTGTGATATCTCGTGTTAATGTGATATTTTCAGGAACGGTGACAGTTGGTCCATAAAATATCTGTTCAGAAACTTCGAAGTTGCCGGAGACTTCTTGTGTTTCATCTGATATATCAACTTTATCTTTCTCCTGCGTGTCCCAAATGCCCCTATGTTGTAACTTTTCTACCACCATCCATCTAGTTCCTAACTTTGGATCAGATATATATATCACTGAACGTGCTTGGGTACAAAAAATGTATAGATCATTTTTGTACCAAAAACGTTGAACATTAATTGACGTTAGATGATTACTAACTTGAATTCTCCTCTTTCTGGCATTTGTGTCAAACCACTTACAGTCGAATAGCACAATATGTCGTCTGGTTCGGTATATCAACTCAATGACCTATTGCAACACTCCGTAGAAGTCAATAAGATCTGAGCCGTGTTCTCCTTGGACTACAATTCCATAATTCCGAGTCACATGAGTAACATCTCGCTGTTCGGTATGAAATCTAACTCCGTTGACAATACATCCATTGTATTCATAAGCCTGCTTTTGAGGCCCATAAGCCAAAGAAACCAACGTGGATGACGAGTCCAATTGACCATTTTGCACTTGGTTCTTAATCTAACAATGAGAGAAATAGATGTGTTAATATAACAAACTGAAATATCATGATTCCTCGCTCAAGTTCGTCAATAACAGTTGTGGTTAATATCCTCTGACATAATTGTTTAAAGAGGCCACATAGATCAAGTACGACGTCGCATACATTCGGGGGGAGATAAGGTCGAATGCCAACAGGAAAGAGAATCTCGAGAAGCACATGACAATCGTGACTCTTTAATCCCGTTATTGTATCATCTCTGACCCAACGCCCAATATTCGATGCATAATCATCAGGAATTTAACCATTTTCAGCCAATCACAAAATGATTTTCTCTCTGATTGAGTGGGCACATAACTAGCAGATGGCTTAATAAGACCTCGAGAAGTGACTTGTAAAGGCAATTCACTACGAATTCTAAGATCTTGTAGGTCCAATCTAGCATTTACAGTGTCTTTTTTCTTACCCGGAATATTGAATAGTGTGCCCACTAAAGTCTCACAAATGTTTTTTCTATATACATTACATCCAAATTATGTCGCAAACTCAGAGTCCCCCAATATTCTAACTCAAAGAAAATACTATTTCCTGTCCAATTCAACTCTTCAGGTAAGCGTTTTCGATTTTTATCTCTATTATTAGGATGTTTACCTGGTATGCTGTCTCTGAGATGTTGATGTTGGAAAAGTATGTCGAATCCAGATAATGGACTGGGCATACTCTGAGGTTCATGTTGACCGTTAAATAATTTACTCCTCCGCCAAGGATGACTCAACTCAAGAAATCTCATGTGCCCTGTGTATCCTATTTTATTCCGTAATTGTTGCGAAGGTGTTTGACCCACAGACTGGACATGTCATGTATCCCTTAGTGCTCCATCCAGATGATGAACCATAAGCTGGAAAATCATTAATGATCCATAATAATGCGGCATGCATCTGAAAACTGCTCGGAAGCTGCATCATAGGTATACACACCCACATTCCATAATGTTTGTAACTCCTCGATCAATGGTCTCAAGTAAATATTCATATCTTTACCAGGGGAACGTGGACCAGGGATAAGCAATGACATAAACATGAACGGATCCTTCATACATTTCCATGGAGGTACGTTATATGGAAAAACAATAACGGGCCACATGCTAAAAGAGTTGTACATATTCCCAAATGGGTTAAAACCATCAGAGGCAAGACCTAACCTGACATTACGGGGGTCCTCAGCGAAACGGGGGTACATGTCATCAAATTTCTTCCACTCGGTTCCATCCGCAGGATGTCTAAGTATGCCCTCTGTACAGATCCTCTTTTAATGATGCCACATCATGTCAGTCACTGTGTGTCGTAACATGAACAATCTCTGCAGCCTGCGCGTTAAAGGGAAATATCGCAATATCTTTTGAGGCACTTTCTTCCCCGTTCCACAGACTTTGTACCGACTTTCACCACATATCGGACAATATTCAAGTGATTCATACTCGACACGAAATAATACACAATTATACTTACAAGCATGAATGGATTCATACCCCATTCCCAGATCACGCAACATTTTCTTGGCCTCGTAGTACGACTTAGGCAATTCGCTTCCAACCGGTAACATTTGGCCCAGTAACTCTAGCATCATATCAATACTTTTATTGGTCATTCTGTTGATCACTTTAATGTGTAATAATTTCACAACGAAAATCAAGATCGACATTCCAACACCTTCAAATGGAATTTTTTTTGCCTCATCAAGTAGTTCACTAAATAAATTTTGATCATTTCCACTTAACACTGGCATGTCACCACTGACACTATGACCAAGTTGTGGACCTTGTAAGTCATGCAAAGCATCGGTTATCTCATCATTTACAGGTTGATTGTAACTACTGCTCCCTTCACCGGAAAATATAAACCGTGACTGAGAATGATACTGCTCACCGTGATAAATCCACGTACGGTAAGTTGGTGATATTCCTGGCATGTATAAATGATTATGAACTTCACTAACCGTTTCCTTTTCCTATTCAAAAAAATTTTCACATGGACAACGAACACGACCTTCTGCATCAATGTGTTGCTTTGCGACTTCCATAAACTCATACACTCCATTACGATATTCAACACTCAATCTATCCAGCGAGCTCATCCAATTTCTATCCATTTAAGCTAAATACCTAAATATAATAATATAATTATTAAAATCATATTACACTCATCAACATTACTAATTCATTAATTATTTATTTAAGCATATACATATATATTTAGTTGATAAAGTAAATAGTTTACAAAAAAATTCTATTTAGTTAATTAATTAACTTAATCTACATATATGAACATAAGCCACTAACAAAAAGTATATAATAAACATAATCATAAAAATTGAAAAATAAAAGAAATATAAAGAAGACTTACCTTATGGAAAATTGATTACAATTTTATTGAAAATTGTAGGAGAGTTGTGAGGTTGCAGAGGAAAGATTATGAGATTTCAGAGGATGAAAATGAAGAGAATGAGAGAAAAAACAGAGGGGGAGAAGGGTTGGTGGCATTTTGCATTTTAATCTATATTTAGCGTTGAATTTTTATTTCGACGCTAATTGTTGTAATTTTTAGCGTCGAAATAGTTTATTCGACGCTAAATGTCCGATTTTTAGCGTCGACATAAATTTAGACGCTAAAGATTAAAGGATTGTCGGTGGAATCTTCATAAACCTTTAGCGACGCCACATAGTCGACGCTAAATGTCTTGTTTTTGGCGTCGACTAGTAGTTTTGACGCTAAAAGTATAACATTTAGCGCCAAAAATTATTGGAATAGTAAAATAATTTAGCGTCGAATATTTTTCGATGCTATAACTGTACTTTTAGCGTCGATAAAAGTTTTCGACGACAAAAGTTGAATATTTGGCGTCGAAAATTATTTTCGTCGCTAAAAGCCTGATATTTGGCGTCGAATTTTAATTACGACGCTAAATATTTGGACGCTTAAAGCCATAATTCTTGTAGTGATTAATTTTATCTCGTAAAATATTTATTTAATTGTATTCTCACTCTTATGACATATAATATTTTATTTTCATGCATCCCATACATACAAATAAAAAACATATTAATTATCGCATAATTTAAAAAAAAATTAAAATACTTTTCAACCTCATTCTTGATAACAATTGTAGGAAACGATTTCCCTCACGCAGCGGAAGCGGCTTAGATACTGGGATCCACCTTGAAATTTTTTCTATCCTATCCCCTCTTTTAGTCGAACTACACAGCAAAATAATTTACACACTGCTCACGCCAAATGTAACACACTGCTCACGGTATTGCCTTGTTCACGCCATTTTGAAGATGATAATCAATTGACTTTCGCACATGCGAATGCTTGGAACAAACATATACTCCAACTCATGATTCTCATGTGATAATCATGGAGCAAAACCAATTTTGCTTGTGTCACGTCCACTTTGCAATTAGTTTAAGCCATGACATATGTTTAATTGTGACTATTCAAATTCCTTAATGCATGTTTCGTGAATGTTGATCACATGCGTGACCTGATCTTCTTAAATCACCAGGCCAATTTGATCACCAGATTAAGCAAATGATCATGCATTCACCTTGGTCCTTTTATACACATGGATGAGCTTCGGCTATTGTTGCTTGTGCATGTTGATGTCTTATGGCTTCTTCAACGCCAAACACAGGGCTCTTTTGATTTGATTTCAACTAGTTGCCGTGAGATTGCCGTAAGATTGTATCAAGGATCGGGTCAACCACTCGATCTTCCGTGTTATGTCTCCCCACTAGAAATCCGTGAGGGTGAGCTCGGGTTTTCCACACCATTTTCTATCTTTTCTCTCTTTTTCAATGTCATTGAAAATATGAGAGAGTGGCTAGGGTTTGAATGAGAATAGAAAAGTTTCATATTTATATCTTGGGTTTAGGTTAATTAAATGTGTCTTTACAAATTTAACTCTAACCCTAATCACACATATAAATATTGGCCAATGGCATTTTTGTCATAATAAAATTATTAATTTCAGAAATTAAATATAATATCAAATATCATTTAATTTGAAATAAAATTTAACTTGTAAGAATTAAATATAATATCAAATATCATTTAATTTGAAATTAAAATTTAACTTGTAACTTATATCATGATATAAATTACATATTTGATTTTATATTAAATCAAATTTAATTTAAAAATAAATCTTATATTAAATGATTATCTAATAATCATTAATATAAAAACTATATATTAAACACTTTAATATATAATTTCAATGTGTGACATTATATAATTATTAATCAAATTAATAATTGTATAAATAGATAATTCTCAACTATTTAATATTTTTCAAGTCAATTCATAATTGGACTATCCAATTATTCCATGGATCCCTATAGTGTAACGAGCTAACACGACGACCCAAATGGACCTATAGTTCTGAACTCCAATAATATCAAAATATTAATTAAAATTCTTTAATTAAATATTATGAATTATTAACTTTAGGTTAGTCCAATAAAAATATAAAGCTACACTCTCGTCACTGCAGATATATATTATACCGAAAGTCATCGACGTCCACCAATATAATCACTGCATACAGATTGACTCTCCACGAGTATCTCATAATTAGAGTCGGGTCATAATGTCTGTTATACCCCTCTAATTATTGTGTGCCATAAAGTGCCCATCTTTGTTTGCTCTCTACGGACTATTTAGGATTATTAATTTCACTAGGTGGTGTCCCCGTACGAGACTAATTGTCGTGCTATGCGTAAAAATGCAATGTCTATAGAGCCTTTTTTAGGGAAGATATAGTAAATCAGTCGGCTCATTGCTAAACTGACGTCGATATGTGAACTGATCTTCAAATTACTCAGGAATGATCAGCTAGTAGAATAGAACGAACAGTGCCAAGAGGACTTCGATAAGATTAAAAAGTATTTGACCAACTCACCAGTCTTGAAGCCTAAGACCTTTAGTCACGTACTTGGCCATGAAGTCCGAGCCCTGAGGGCGATGTTGGTACAGAAAGATGATGCTAGGGTAGAACACGTAATCTACTATCTCAGCGAGCAGATGTTACTGTAGGGGTTTTTTAGGGGGTGAATCCAGTAACGCAGCGGAAGCGGTGAAAATCCGATTTTCAGATTTCAAAATTTTTTCTCGGATTAATTAAATAAACATATTTATTTAACATTCCAATAATCAAATTATGAAAATAAATTCAATAAATCATATTTAAGTGAATTTACCGAAATACCATTGCTTTGGTATTTTGTCCATTTTAGTCCGAAATTGATCTAATCAATTTTGAATGATTCTAAATCATTTCTAAGATGAACTTATGATGCTCAAAACATCAAAACACCAAAACAACCAAAATCCCCAAAATCCTTATCCAAAGCCGAGAGCACCATTTGGGCTCCAATTTGTGCATTTTGCACTTTCATGCTTCAAGACACATCCAAATGATATCCAATGAACATGAAACTTTATATGCATCATATACACACACAAATATACAACATATATGAAAAGCCCCAAATTTGGAATTAGTAAGAACCCTAATTTTTCAATTTCCACAAATTGGACAAATTAGACCAAATACATTAAATCAATTACTTCAATCATCATTCTTCCATCCAATCCAAGTCTCAACACAATGAAACAACTCAAGATCAAATCTAGGTCATTTAAGAGTGGGTCAATAACTCTAGATTAGCAACATGGTTTCAAAAACCTTAAAAGAAAGTTTACAACTACAATAGTCACAACCTTCCTTCACCATACATGCTCAACACTTCTATCAAACTTCCATCAACAAAAACACAAAGAAATAAAGAAAGAAATAATCTAAGAACATCACATGTTGAAGCCTAGAACCTAAGGAACAATTTCCTCTCTAATAGCAAGTTTGAAAAACTTACTAAATTCCAAGCTATCTTTAATCTTTCTTTCTTTCTCAAGCTTTTTTTAAGTCTCTTCAATGAAGTTTCCTTTGTTTAAAGTGTATTAGGTTAAGTGTAAAGTGAAATGAAAATCAATATATACTTGTAACATTTAAGCCTTGGCCGAAATTCACCTTAGGATTTACAAGTTTAGTAATTTCAATTTTATTTCAAATTTAATGTTATCAACTTGCATAAATATCTTAATACAACTTTATTAGATATTTATTTAAGTCAACAAAAGCAACTAACATCATTTACTTTAAATATCCTAATGTAAGATATTTATATTTTAATTAATTTAATCATTTAATAATTAAATAATTAATTAATTAATCAAATACAAAATATTAAATATATGTATAATATTTACATTAAATATTAAAAACATATATTCATTTAAGATATAAGTCAAATAACTCATTTTGACTATTAATTAATGTGTATTTAAATTAATCAAGTATTAAATGTAAATACACAATAATTAGGCAAATGACTATCTAGTCCTTTTAGCACGTATCTTGCGTTTAACCTTTAAACGACTTTATAAATAATCAATATTATTTATTAATGTTGCTCTAGTGCTCTACGAGTATGTTTCATTATTGAGACTCTCTAGATTCAGATATATCCGTCACGAAATCTAATTTCGTGTCCATAATCTATCCACCCGTAGATTATGACGATCACGGATAATCTCGCTGAACCATACAGGTCGAGGTCATGGAAAATGTATAATTCCTCCGTCACAGGTATCCGGATAAATCCCAGAGATATAGATGTAAACGTCAAATCTCTATCGGGATTATCCAGTCGACTATTATATTAGCAATCTCTAAAAGAATGTTTAGAACTAGCTTCTAAACTTTACCACGGGCCCATGGTTTTATATCTGATTGCTAATCATATGGACTACCTATGCTCTGATACACAGAACTGATGGATCCTATCTTGATACACATAGGACACCCTGAGGATCTGTCTACACCCAACGAAAAGGCGGAGGTCTGATCTAAATAGATCGGTGACGTGACTGCCGTCTAAGTGTAGAAGATGTCTCATGTGCCCACAATGGCATCTCAAGTCTAAGAATCACAAGTGCTACTCACCCAAGAAGATTCTTATTGACGCTGGTGTACCATCCATTATGAATCTTCGGTGAGTCATTCAGTGTTTATCCGCTATAAACACCTACACGTCTATACTAGTCTCCAAGACTAATGGTTCATTGAGAAACCATTGGAATCATATATTCCAGTATACGACATGTACCGGTCTCAACGGGTTTACTATACTGACCAAGTAGTGTAAACCTTGACCAGGAACTGTCTGAGAATGACAACGTCATGATACATCTCAATGTCCGTTGCGACGCTTTTGCAACTGTATCATGACTAATCATTCTAGGGTCATTACGTCTTTACCATATAGAAAGATAGATTATATTATAGAAACTGCATATTTATTCATAATAATAATGTTTTTCAGAAGTATTCAACAGAAATACAACCGGGAATTGGCGCTCTGAGCACCAACCCCAACAGTTACCATATATGACACACAACCAATAAGTGGAGAAAATATGTTTGGCAATGTTGTGGGCCTCCAGGAAACTACGACACTATTTTCAATCCTATAGGATACAAGTTCTCACCAAAGATAATCCGCTGAGGTACTTGCAGTCAACACCCTCTCTGGTCGAAAAATCGGGAAGGTGTTTGGTTTTGTTGACTGAGTTTGACATTGACTACATTACCTAGAAAGTAATTAAAGGGTGCGTCGTGGTAGAATTCTTGGCCCAGTAACAAATTGAAGGGGATCAATATGAGTTTGGTTCCTAGATGAGGAATTTAAGGCGATAGAAACCCAAGGTTTGAAGATGTACTTCGATAGAGCCATGAATTGCAAAGGTACGAGGATTATAATTGTTCTGGTAATCCTAGAATGAGAGACTTTGCCTATGGCCAAGACGCTAGCCTTCATGATCACCAATAGCATAACTGAATACGAAGCTTATATCTTTAGACTAGAAGCACTAATAGCATTGGAGGCGAATGATGCATAAATCTATGAAGATTCGATGTTGGTAATCTGGTAGATACGATGAGATAAGGAGTTCAAAAATGGTCAATTGAATCCGTATATGTTCCGTCTAAGAACTTTGACACATAATATCTCAGACTGTACATTTCGATACTTGCCTAGGGAAGACAACTAAATGGAAGACGTTCTGGCTAGTTTGGCTTCAATATGAGGGAATTGGAAAAGCTGACCATGAAACCTCTGGTATTGACAACAGCTAGTAAGCCTAGTTATGATGTAAGGAAGATTATGGACATCGAGGTCAACGATGGAAGGCCCTAGCACCACGATATGCAAAACATCTTAGATTATATGGAATTTCCTAAAGGGACTTGCAAGAATATCAGAATGACAATCCAAAAGCTGGCTTTTCAGCTCATAATTCTAAGAGAGGACTTGTATAAATGATAACCTAATGGGTCATAGTTAAGGTGCCTGAAGGATAAGGAAGCTATGACGGTAATTGAGGAAGTCCATGCGGGGTACGTGGACTAAATATGACCGGACTTAACTTATCAAGAAATATTATAGACAAATGTTTTACTGGTTGACGATAGAGATGGATTGCGCATAGTTGGTAAAGTACTATCACGACTTTCAAGTCCTTAGAAGCTTGAACCACCTACCACCGATGGAGTTGCATGGGTTATCAATACCTTGGCCTTTTTCAGGTTAGGGTATCGATCTGATCAGAAAATCAAGCCACAAGCTTCTAACGGGCATTGATTCATAGTTGTTGTCATAGACTACTTCTCCAAATGGGTAGAAGTCGCATTCTTCACTAAGTTCATAGCTTGGAATATCATCTGTCGGTATGGAATGCCCTACCGTATGGTAATATATAATGAGGTACAGTTTCAAATGGAGACTAAAGCCATGCTATAGAAGTACATAATTGGGAATTACAAGTCTTCATCGTACCGACCACAAGCCAACGGGGCAGTAGAGGCCGCAAACAATACTTTGAAGAAGATTATGGCTAAGATGACATAGACCTATAAAGATTGGGCAGAAAAGTTGCCATTTGTATTATAAGATGTATAGGACTTTAGTATTGATAGCAATAGGAGCTACGCCTTATTCTCTAGTTTATAGAATGAAAGTTGTACTGCCTTTAGAAATCAAAGTGGAATTAATGAGGGTCGTGATGGAAGCAGGATTACTTGAACAAGAATGGACTGTAGAAAGGTTCGAACAATTGGCTTTACTGGACGAGAAGAGAATGAAATTTTTGTTGGTTATTATCTAGGTCCCAAGATCAAACAAGACATGAAAACAATGTGTGAACACATAAACGGAGGTAGCGGAATACTCACATCGATCGGTTGAGGCGATTTGAAGACGAACGAAGCCATTTTGCTCACTGCCAAGGGCGCTCACTGCAACCAGTCCACTGCCCTCACAAAATAGATTTTGAGTTGAGAAACGGAGCTCCAAGCCTCGTCCGATGGATCCCGGCTCATGGTTGAACCTCCCTACCACCTTCGCAAGACTCGTAAGTGTGCTAGCACTTGGATTTTCACCATGAAAACCCACTCTTGGCTTCCCTCATGCTCACGGTTTTTGGCTTCAAAAACAGTCCACATTTTGTGTGTTTGGCGTGAGAAGAAGAGGAGAAATGAGAGAGAAAGAATTTTGTGTAATGGTTGGTGAAAAGCTTTTCCAAAAGGCTTTATATATTTTCCAAGAAAAAATAATTAAAACCAATTACTTAATTGATTTAAATAAAATCAAAAGTAAAAGTTTTTCCCTCCAAACACTATTACACCAACTTACATCAACTATTCACATGTGACTTTAATAAAGTGATGTGATGCAAGTCAATCCATCAATCCATCAATCAATCAATCAATCAATCAATCAATCAATCACTCAAAGTGACTTTTGATTTGACGCTTGATGTGACGATTGATTTGACGCTTGATGTGACTTGCGTCGCCGCACTCGAATTCGAAATACGAATGCGCTCGCAATCACACTCGGGCTCGGGTTTGTTAATTCCAAATTAACGATTTTTCCGTCGCGTCGTAATTAAATGATTACGCCTAGTGAATTCACTATTCACGTCGCTAACGAATTAATTCTAAATTAATTCGTTCGCCCGAATTAAAATCTAATTTTAATTCCGCGTCGAAATCTAATTTCGTTTAATATATCGAATATATTAATTCATTGATTAATTCCAAATTAATCGTTATCTCTCTATAGACGATATTTTATCCTAGATAAAATATCTCCGTAATTAATCCTAAATTATAATCCCAGATTATTCAAGAGTGCGAGTTGTGCGTCATCAGTGGATTATCGGGAAGCGACCCATGAGATCCCCGGATAAGTTGGCAGTAAATACGGTCGTCGGAGTATCCGAATCACGTACGTACCAAGTACTAATTTTACCGATTTACGAGACAAGGTCGACTCCTAGCAAAGCACCAAGTCTTCCCAATTCTCCGGACATATCCATTTAAGAATATTAAGATCTGTTATCAATCGTAGTATACGATTGTATTGTGTGTATCGGCCCAGTATCGGATAGTCACGTGCTAGGGCTGGGGCTGGATAAGTGTCTACCCCGTCCGAAGCACATATCGGATGCCTGGTAACATAGTCTCTATAATCGGATATTCATGACCTGGTCACAATATCCCGATTGGTTGCGCAACACTCAAGAGCACTAGTACCGTATCCTGCGTGACATCATCTCCATATGACTGAAGTGATACTTCCGTCTTGACATCACACCCAATACACTACGACTCTCTGATAAACCCAGAAGTGGTGTACGCAGAACCGGTTAAAGCCTGTACCACCAAGACCAAAGTCTACTGATTATCGTAAGTATTAGCGATGTAAGTCTCAGGTTAAGACTATACACACCTACCTTGATTTCGGCCTCCCATAGACACATAGTCATAATACCAATGGGATTCCGAGGGGTCTATCCAGAACGAAGCTGTTTCCCGTACCATCGGTGAAACACGACCTCCTATCGCACTTGCATAAGTATCCAATACTTATATATATGAGAACTATGCCGTTGTGCCCTCACAACGCACACAAGTGCAATACTAGCCTATTCCGCATTATCGATGTCCAGTCTCGATAATACTCCGGCTATGGATATTTAATGATTAATCCTTCGGGGACCGATACTGTCTCATATCATTCTCAGTCCAGGAACTAATCATAGGGACCTCTCTTCATTTATATATCTATGGTGATCTAATCACAAATGATGAGAGTGCAATTTCCTTGTCACATAGTTAATTGCTACAACAACACAATGATCTGTGCAAATAGTGACGCTATGGGTCATTATGTCCAACAATCTCCCACTTGGCACATAGCCAGTCACTCAAGTGTCCCACACCCGAACTATGTACGGTTCGCTCAAATTGCTGAGGAAAGGTTTTCGTCAGCGGATTTGTTTGATAATCGTCTGACGCGATTTATACGATCATCACATCGCCACGATGTGTGATCCGAACGAATCAGATGATAAAGAAGTATATATCTGGATCGTCGATGAGACCTTAATTCCTTAGCCTTTGCTGACGCCTAGCTCAGCCGCTAATAGAACTATATCTAATCTAATTAGATTTATTTTCGATCCAAATGGCTTCTATTGCTGCCTCAGCTGCAGCAATAATCCGCATTTGTTGTTTATTCGGCAACAGTTATCTTGCTCGGAATATTTCCAGCTCACTGTCCCAGTGTTCAAACTTAATAGTACCGTATTATTAATCGTTTGGAAACTTGCAGCAGTGATCCCAGTCACTTCAAGTTCTCATTCTCCATAGTTTAAGACAACATCTTTTGTTCTCTAAGATACTAACAGATGTTCTTAACTTCAATCCAGTGACTATCACTTGGATTGACCCGATTGTGACTCCATATGCTCGAAGCGTATGAGACACCAATACAAGTACATTTAAATGTACAATTTCCCAGAGAGTGTTAACAACTCCAAATCTATCCCAGTAGATCTTTATTCCTTGAATAAAGGTTGTTACTCCCCAGAATTCTACAGAGAATTTCTATTGAAAGCCAAGCTTTCAACAATAGCTTTATGGGAATTTCACTGTCAGTGCCCTCTCACTAACCTCCTTATATACACAAGAATTATTTCGTTTTGAGTCAAATCATAAACCATTATGATTATTTCAAAACGTCAGTTCCAAGAACCTTATGCTTGCATTAATCCAAACATGGATCGAATAACCCGCAAACCTCGTTTGTTGGTTATACAAAATCGTCAGGATGTTGTAAGCATCCTCCAAAAGGTTTCATTTTCAGGAAAGCGATTTTGATTTGCAACTGACACATTTCATAAATGAAATACGCAGTTATCAACAAGCATCTTCAAAAGGATTTACCAT
>SKCR01004016.1:0-26090 GCA_019454045.1 Zanthoxylum bungeanum | reverse complement strand
TTCTGCCTCTGCTAATACCCTCAGGGACTGTATTTCCACTTCTACTGGCAATACTGCTTCCATTCCGTAGACCAATGAGTAAGGTGTTGCACCCGTTGCCGTTCTGACTGACGTTCTGTACCCCCACAAAGCATACGGTAATTTCTCGGCCCAATCTCTACAATTTTCTGTCATCTTGGCTAAAATTGTCTTTATAGTCTTGTTGGCTGCCTCAACTGCCCCATTTGCCTGCGGCCTGTACGGTGATGACTTGTGGTGGCCTATCCCATGCCTCTGTAACATTGCCTTCGTCTCTCCTTGAAACTGGACCCCGTTGTCTGTCACTACATGATGCGGCATACCATACCGACAAATGAGGTTCCGAGCTATGAACTTTGCCATCTGCTTCTCTGTAACATTACGGAAGGATTCGGCTTCCACCCACTTTGAGAAGTAATCTACTGCCACCACTATGAAGCGATGCCCATTTGATGCATTTGGTCGAATTTCCCCAATCATATCAATTCCCCATGCTGAGAAAGGCCACGGATCTGACAACCCGTGCAATTCGGTGTGCGGTAGGTGATTCAAATTACCATGTGCTTGACAGTCATGACAGTGCTTTACCATCCTTGCGCAGTCTGTCTCCATAGTCGACCAATAAAACCCCTGTCTCACTATCTTGCGGACAAGTTCAACCCATTCATGTGCGGACCACATACCCCAGCATGTATCTCTTCCATCACTTCTGAGCTTCTTCTTTTCTCAAACATTTCAACTGAATGCCGTTTGCTTGCCTTTTGTACAGTTCCCCCCTCAAAGTCACATACTGGGAAGCCAACTTCTGAATGGCTATTCTGTCTTTTCTGCCCGCCCCTTCCGGGAATTCACCATGTTCCAGATACCTCTGAATGTCATAATACCAAGGTTTACCGTCGTCAACCTCAACTTCCAGAATTATTTCTATCTCATAAGCAGGTTTACTTGCTGTTGTCAGTATCAACGGCCTCATCACTAACGTCTCTGGATTTTCCCAAGTCGCTGCTAGTGTAGCTAATGCGTCCGCCATCTGATTCTCTTCTCTCGGTAGGTGCTGAAACTTACACTCGAGGATATCCTGTGCCAATTTTCTGAGGTGAAAAAGATAAGGCTTCAACCGTTCCTCTTTCAATTCCCATTCTCCTCGCATCTGCTGGACTACCAACATAGAATCTCCGTAGATTTCCACACTCCCGGCCTTCAAGGCTATCAATGCTGTCAAGCCAAAAGCACATGCTTCATACTCGGCCATGTTGTTAGTCACTCTGAATGTCAACCTCTTAGCCAAAGGCAAAGTCTCCCTCGGGGGTTACTATCACGATCCCAATTCCGGCTCCCTTGTAATTCACTGCTCCGTCAAAATACATCTTCCATCTCTGAACTGATTGCTTGGATCTCTTCATCTGGAAACTCAAACTTATATTGATCCCCCTCAACAGGTTGCAATGCCAGAAACTCCGCTACTGCTCGTCCCTTGATCAATTGGAGGTGATATACTCAATGTCAAACTCTGTCAACAATACCAACCATCGGCCCAGTTTTCCCACTAGTGAAGGCACTGAATGAAGATATTTCAGAGGATTCTCCTTTGCCACCACCTGGATCTTGTAAGACTGGAAGTAATGTCGCAACTTTCTGGAAGCCCATACCACTGCAAGACAGATCTTCTCAACCTCTTGATATCAAGCCTCATACGGGAGCATCTTCTTACTCAGATAATAAACTGCATGTTCTACCCCTGTCTCATCTGCCTGTACCATCATACCCCCCATGCTTCTGATTCTATAGCCAAATACAATATCAAAGGTCTACCCGGCCTCGGAGGTTTCAATACGGGTGGCTTCACCAAGTACTCTTGATTCTGTCGAAGGCGGTCTGACACTGTTCATTCCATCTCACTGGCTGATCTTTTCTCAACAGTTTGAAGATAGGCTCACATACCGATGTCAGCTTGGCAATAACCGGCTGATGTACTGAATCTTTCCCAAGAATGCCCTGACTTCCTTTTTTCTATTTTCGGTGCAGGCATTTCTGTGATTGCCTTGATCTTTTCGGAGTCTACCTCTATTCTGCCCATTCCCACTGTATGACCAAGCAATTTCCCTGATGTCACCCCAAACACACATTTCTTGGGGTTAAGCCGCAGGTTATATCTGTCGACTCTCTGAAGGAACCTTTCCAATGCCTCAATATGCCAAACTCTCGTTTCTGATTTCACCATCATGTCATCCACATACACCTCAATCTCTTTGTGCATCAAGTCATGGAAGAGTGTAGTGGCCATCCGCTGATAAGTAGCTCCTGCATTCTTAAGCCCAAACGGCATCACCTTGTAACAATAGGTACCCCACTCGGTAACAAATGCAGTCTTGTGTTTATCTTCCTCAGCCATGAGAACTTGATTGTACCCTGAAAATCCATCTGCAAATGAATACATAGCAGACAAAGCCGCACTATCAACCAGAACATCTATATGCGGCAAAGGGAAATCATCTTTCGGGACAAGCCTTGTTGAGATCTCTGTAGTCTACACACATTCTGACTTTCCCATCTTTCTTCGGCACCGGTACTATGTTAGCCAACCACTCTGGATATTTTACCACTTCCAGGAACCCCACATCTATCTGTTTCTTGACTTCCTCTCTGACTTTCTCAGCCCATTCTGGTCTCATCCGTCGAAGTTTCTGCTTTACTGGCCTCATATTTGGATAAGTTGGTATTGTGTGCTGGGCAATGTTTCTGTCTACCCCAGGCATGTCCTCATAGGACCAAGCAAAACTTGGGCATATCTAACCAACACTTCTTCTAGTTTCTCCCTCTCTTCGGAGGTTACTTCACTTGCAATTAAAATTTCTTTGGGGTTCTCAAGTGTACCCAAGTTAATGCAATAGTTCTGGCTGAACTGATGTCAAATATGCTTGATTCATGCAGAGTAAACGGAAATGACTCAGGCAAGTAAGCAAAAGAAATGTCTTTATTATTGGATAATGCGGAAGTACATTCAAACAAATCAGGAAGGTAAATGTCTTCATCATCTAGAGACACTTCTTCCTCTGCAATCAGTCTTCCTCAGGCTTTTCATCCTCTCCCAGAGTCAGGCTTCCAACTTCATCAATTCTTCTTCCCAAATCTCTGTTTCCACAGCTTCTCCAGTCAGTGGTTCTCACCCAATAAATCCTGGAAGATCTCAAACCCAGGTACCACAATTCCATTGACTTTCACAGGTTCAGGCTCTCCTTGATACCCTGAAGCTTTCACAAAGCACTCTATCAGTTTCAGGCCCTTTTTCCTGACCTTTGGCTTTTCTTCGTCAGATTTGTACCCCAAACCCTTCCGAGTAGTCTGTCCTCTGAAATCCGGCAATTTTGAACCTTTACCTGGCTCAAACTTCATTTTCTCCATAATCCTAGCCACTCTAGGATCCACCCACTCCTCAAAAGTGGCTGATACATGGAACCTCGTGAAATGTAGTATCTCCAAGGCAGCCACGGCATTATCTAACTCAGCCCGGATGGTAACAATTTCTCCCTCATACGGGAACTTGATCATCTGATGCAAAGTGGAAGGCACGCCCCCAAGTTTGTGAAACCAAGGCCTTCCCAACAATAAAGCAAAAGTGGCTGGGATGTCCAGCACTGTGAACTCACCTCATCTTCAATCGGCCCTACCTTGACCATAGCCACAAAGGTACCCTCAACTCCCCGCTTACTGTCATCATAAGCTTTAATAGTCATACTGGAGGGGTCCAAGTCTGTCGCTTTCATACCCAATCTTGCCAGAATTTTCAACGGGCACACATTGATGGACGAACCGTCATCCACCATTACACATGAAGTTTTCTTGCCCCTCACTTCGGCCCTGATAAATAAGGCCTATTATGATTCCTCCCCTCCGGCGGGAGATCATCCTCAGAAAAAGATATCTGCAAAGCTTCCTTTTGAACTGACCCAACAAAATTGCGGGGTTGGCATCCTCCGGTACCACAATCTTGCTCAAGGCCTCAACCATAGCCTGTCTATGCTCCCGAGATGCACATAATAGTTCCCAGATACTCACTTGTGCTCTAGTCTTCTCAATTGCCTCAGCACTATATCTCCCTTCAGTATTTTCTGCAGCCTCAACCACTTCTCTACCATCTGTCAATGCTTCCTTACCCTTTTCGCCATATCATTGTAAAAACGACCGCTACGTGTCATTCCCCTTACTTCCTTCCTCCTCATCACTGCTAGAGAAATCAAGTGTAGGCATTGCATTTTTGCATGTGAAACCCGATGAGGAGTCTTATTTGGAGACAACTACCTTTTGAGTCACGGAAGCCGCGGGAAACGGATATCGGAAGGGGAATGCAGAATAAACAAGCTCACTGTCTTCGTTAGTGCTGCGTTCGCTACTTGTACTTCGTTCGAACGGAGAACAGATTACGGGCGTTCGTGTCGCGTTTGAGGACGCGTTCGAACGGTGTCGGTAATTCTGGTTTTGCTGCTAGCCTCACACTCAGCCCATTTAGCCCCCAAAGCCCATAACACATCCCAAATTAAATAAATAAATATTAACTTAAATATTAAACATTAAATAAAATATTTAAACCAATTAAATAATTAAATAAAACATATACCAAACATAAAATAAACAATTACCAACTTAAACTAAAATCATGCCTAAATTAAACAAATCACATACTAAATCAAAATATAATCATGCCTAATTAAAATCAATCAACCAATTATATTCCCAATCTAATAAGATACTTACCAATATAAAATATTTGTATTCCTAAACCAACACAAATTAAATATTCAACCTTCCCTATCTAGCCAAGATTTGTCCCCCCTCAATCTTTGACTTCCCTTAACCAAACCAAATCAAATCCCTTTCCTGTCAAGCCCAACCCTTTGCCTATAAAAAGAACCCTTCACCAACCTTCTCAACCCTAGTCCATAGCTAGCTCATACACACAAAACACACAGGACTCACACAAAATCACAGGAGAAAAGAAAACACTTCACACACATACAAAGAGAACAAAAGAACCTCAACCATCTCCTCCATAGCCGAATCCACCACAAGTAACCACCCTCACATCACCGAAAACCAGCCCCTCTAAAACCTCCATACATCACCGAAAATCACACAAACACAGCAGCCCGAATCCTTAAAAAACAGTAACATAAAAACTGCATAGATAATCTTAAGAATAATCACATTTAATTACACTAAGAACACACACAAACTTGGAATAGTTCTTTGAAAACGTTAAAACAGGTGGCCCGTGCAGTGAGCAGCAAGACCAAGGCCAAATAGGAGCAGAACGGAGTTCGAACCGCAAGCAAAACAGCAAGGCAGTGAGCTAGGATGCTGAACCAGTGAACCAGAAAAGTTGCGGAGCTTTACCCCCCTTTTTCGATATTCGTGGAACGCAAGTCCGAGAGACAGCTTAAAAGGTTAGACCTGAGGGTATCTTTCACACTTGTTTTCCTTTTCCGCATTATTTATTAAGTATTACTTGTATGATTGTAATGTGAAATGCGTGTTGTGGTCTTTGAGTAGATAAATATGCATGAATTAATTATGAGATGTAATATGTTGTGGGTATTGGATGAATGAGGGATGTGTCAACTCTCGCGGTATATCGGATGGAAACCCGGACATAAATTTCATAGCCGATTCCGAATGGACGGTAATATGATCTGTACTCGGCCACAACTCCACGTACCGCTTGAGTAAACGGCACCATCTCTCTTTCGTTGTGTTGCTTTTGTTTATTTAGTTTTCTTTACTTGAATTCAAAATGTTGTTTTATTTACGCATGATTCAATCAAGCGCATGGGCTTAGTGAGTTAGTCCAAAGGTCCTCCATTTGGGAGATAAAGAGCCGAAAAGGCCACCTTTGTGACACTACTTACCGCCGCGTCGGTTGATGTGTGTTCGGTTGGATGCGAGATACATTCAATCGGGCATACTTAGTTTGATATTATTGAGTTTATTTATTATGCATGGTTCAATCAAGCGCATGGGCTTAGTAAGTGGAATGAAAGATCCCTTATGGGGAGGGGTTAAAACCCGTTACCACGATGCTTCGCCGCGCCGGTTGATGTGTGTTCAGATTGGATGTAAGATGTGTTCAATCGGGCATACTTGGTTGATATGATTGGTTCTATTCTTGTATTGGTGATGTGACGCGCATGGGCTTAGTACGTTGGTCTAAAGGTCCCCTCTTTGAGAGATCAAGAGCCCCAAAAGGCCACCTTTACGGCAGTACTTCGCCGCGCCCCTTTATTTTGTGTATTGCATCCCATTTCATGCATCTGGTCCGTTTCCGTTCGAACGAGCTTACGAACGCAACTCGAACGCGCATACATTTTGCCTTATCATGCATCAGCTCTCATTTGTTCCGTTCGAACGCGTTATCAACGCCATACGAACGTGAGCATTCTGTTTCATTTCCATTCGAACGCGTTAACAAACGCACACGAACGCGAGCATTCTGTTCCATTTACGTTCGAACGCGTTTACGAACGCTACTCGAACGTGAGCATTCTGTTCCATTTCCGTTCGAACGCGTTTACGAACGCTACACGAACGTGAACACACTGAACTGAGTCTGTCTTATTATATTCATGCATAATTGCCTCTTGGTTGATCTTCCTTATGCAAATATGTTAATGTATTGCAATTCATATGCTTATGTCATGATAACATTTGAGTATTATTCCTTGTGGTATATCGGATGGAAACCCAGACGTAAATTCCGTAGCCGATTCCGAATGGACGGTAGTGCGGTCTGTACTGGGCTATAATTCCACGTACCGCTTGGAAAAGTGCCCACATGTGTGCTTGTATGGTTAATATGTGTGCTTGTATGGTTAATATGTGTGCTTGTGTTTTTCCTGAATGTGATATGTAAATAAAGTTGTATGTTCGTTGCTATCTTGATACATGTTAAGCATGCAATTTAAATGTGAGATATATGTGAAAATGTGCACATAAGTTTATTTTGCATATGAGAATTTAGAAGCATGATACTCTTGGAAATAAGTGTTACTTAAGCTTGATTAAATTATCACATAATCCTTTCATTACAAGGGACAGAGTAAGGGACCATTCCGAACCCAACGGTTTGAGGTCTTCCCTTGCGAGGGGGAGTGCGGCCTAAATCTTGTCCCGGTTCACACCGGGTGGCGACTCCATGTTATTTAATACTCCCAATCTAGGCCGCGAGCCTAGGAACGGCGTCGCCCAGGTCCTGTGTCCCACATCAAGCCAAAAGTTTTTCTTCTGCTCAGACTCATCCTCACTAGTACCATCCCAGATTCCCAGGCAAAAGGCTTGAGGGTGAAAGGATTTTAGGACAAGTTCTTCTGGGAGGCCAGAATTGATCATGTAGGCTGGTGGTGGTACGGCACGGTAGTTGGGTAAGGGGTTTCTGTGTGTATCGGGCTGTTCTGTTTCTGGGTTGGGTATTTTCTTGGAGTCTATTAGGTCTTGGACTTCATGGCGGAGTCGGGCGCAGTTGTCGGTGTCATGGCCTTTTTGTTGGTGGAAGTGGCAGTAAGGCTTAGGTTATAATGTGATGGTAGGGGATTGGGTAACGGTTTGGTATCCAAGGGTTTCAAGAGCCCTTTGTCTTCAATTTCTCTAGCACCTTAGACAGGGGCCTTCCCAAGTTGGAAAACTGCCTGTTCCGGATAGCAGCAGCAATTTCAGCAGAAAGGGCTTTGTCCCGATGTTCCCCAATGGGCCTCCTGTTTAGACCATAGAATTTTCTATTCTCGGCCTCTTCTTCCTCAATATCCATGACAGTTTCCCTCAACTGCCGAAAGTCTGCAATCATGGAGGTCATCCTCCTCAACTTGCCGTAAATGGAGGGCTTGGTGCCCTTGATAATCATCTTGATCTGATCCTTCTCCGAAGGCTGGTCTGCATTTTCAATAACTGACCCCTCCACCGGTCCACATACTCCTTAAAACTCTCCTCCGCTTTCTGCTTAACATTCTCCAGATCACGGAGTGACAGATCGATCTCCAAGTCAGTGACATATTGCTTTAGGAAAGCATCGGCCAACTCCCTCCAATCTTCCTTTACTTTCTTGTCCAAACTGTGGTACCATACCACAGGAGCTCCTTCAAGCGACATCCCAAACATTTTCTGTACCTGGCGCTGAGATAAGCCAACTGAACTCATGACTGATACAAACTGCCGGAGATGCACCCTCGGATCCCCATTCCCGTTGAACTTAGCCATATCCGGCATCTTGAACTGTGCGGGCAACTGTTCCTCAAAAGTCAATGTGTCATAATCCAGCAAATCCTCATTCTTACCCCTCATCTTGCGGGTAACGACTCAACCTGATCCCGAAGTTTCTGTAACTCTGTCTGAGACCCAGATACTCTGCCTACTGCATACTCTGCCATATCATCATCAAAAGCGGGGATATCATCCCCCAATCTGTTCGAAGATTCCTCTTGCCTCACATCCCCAGAATGAACCCCGGCACGAGACCCAGCTATACCAGCCATAGCAGTAGTCAAAGCCTGCAACTGTTCAGTGATCTTGGCGAGACCATTCTCTAACTGATCCATACGGGACACCTCATTATCGGATTCACTCATACTTGTTCTTTTAGTGAGTCTGGTTCCTTCTCTAACCCAAACGGTATCTATGGTGTCTTTTAAGACACAGAGGGTGTTAACAGGGTATATGCATGCATAATATGCATAAGAAGTATATAACATAACATATATTAAATCAAATAAAATTCTCAAACAAATCGGCCTATTATCATTTTAGAAGCTTTTGGGACAACTGTCATAAGGGTGAACCCGTCCCAGTTTAAATGGCCCAACGAGTTCATGTCTTATGGCAAAGAGCCCAACTAAATCCAAATGATAATATTCCGAAAACAAGCACAAGGTGGCCCATCAATCACTTAGAAGCTTTTGGCCCAATAGTCATGAAATACGTTCTTGTCCCAGTTTAAATGGCCCAACAAGCCCATATCCCATGACAAATGGTCCAAATGGATCCAAACGGTGATGTTCCCAAACATAAGCATAGAAGGGAGATAATGCAAACATAACATAATAACTTTTTACATAATGGCCCATCAACATTTCAGAAGCCTTGGGCCTACTAGTCATACAGTACGAACTTGCCCCAGTTTAAATGGCCCAGCAAGCCCGCATTTCTGACAATAGTCCACTGCATCCAAATGAGGATGGTCCATAAGCACATTCTCAAGGAATAATTGTTACTTTAACCATACAAACCAGTCTATGGGTGGATTTGCAAGAGTATGGACAAAGGCTCTCACTGGCGAATGATAGCCCACAACTAGGTCTCCCCACTCAAGGGTTCAAGCGACCAAGTGAGCGTATCCCTTTTTATACACTAAGGTACGTGCCAATGAGCTATGGTGTGTGACGGACTATCAAATGGATTTCCCGTTGTAGATCCCCCAGAGGGAAGGTGGAGCGAGGCTCACTTAAATACCCAAGCCTCTTAGGCTCTTATCGCTTGTTGTCAGGAATAAACAACGAGTCTTCCAAATTAGTCCATCACAAAGGCTACGAGTAGATGGCCATATAGGTGTCCTCACAGCTTTTCCTTCTAGAAAGTAGTGAGTGAAGGAAGACACCAAACCATTACCTAGCCTCAAAGTGCCCTTGATTAAACCCCCACTTTATCCACTATAGACATGGTCAATTAAAACATAAATCCAATCATTACAAGACAATATTCGGGGCCGATTCTCTATCCCCAGTGGAGTCGCCAGACTGTGGACAACAGAACCTGGGCGACGCCGTTCCTAGGCTCGCGGCCTAGTTGGGAAGTATTAAATAACATGGAGTCGCCACCCGGTGTGAACCGGGACAAAGATTTAAGGCCGCACTCACCCCTCGCAAGGGAAGACCTCAAACCGTTGGGTTCGGAATGGTCCCTTACTTATGTCACTTGTAATGAAAGGATTCATGTAATAATTTAATCGAGCTTAAGTAACACTTATTTCCAAGAGTATCATGCTTCTAAATTCTCATATGCAAAATAAAACTTATGTACGCATTTCACATATATCTCATTTAAAATTGCATGCTTAACATATATCAAGATAGCAACGAACATACAACTTTATTTGCATATCGCATTCAGGAAAAACAAGCACATATTAACCATACAAGCACACATACGGGCATTTTTCCAAGCGGTACGTGGAATTGTAGCCCAAGTACAGACCGCACTACCGTCCATTCGGAATCGGCTACGGAATTTACGTCTGGGTTTCCATCCGATATACCGCAAGAAATAATACTCAAATGTTATCATGACATAAGCATATGAATTTGTAATACATTAACATATTTGCATTTATACATGTGGAGATAGCTACTAGGAAAACTATGCATGAAATCTAATGAAGATGACTCAGTTCAGTGTGTGCGCGTTCGTGTAGCGTTCGTAAACGCGTTCGAACGGAAATGAAACAGAATGCTCGCGTTCGTATGGCGTTTGATAACGCGTTCGAACAGAAATGAAACAGAATGCTCACGTTCGTATGGCGTTCGTAAACGCGTTCGAACGGAAATGAGACCTGATGCATGATAAGGTAAAAACGCATGTGCGTTCGAGTTGCGTTCGTAAACGCGTTCGAACGGGAACAGACCTGATGCATGAAATGGGACGCAATATATAGACAACAAAATGAAGGGGGCGCGGCGAAGTACTGTCGTAAAGGTGGCCTTTTGGGGCTCTTGATCTCTCAAAGAGAGGACCTTTAGACCAACATACTAAGCCCATACGCGTCACATCACAACACATGAAATAAATAATATCAGACATAGTGTGCCCGATTGAACGTATCTTGTATCCAACCGAACACACATCAATCGGCGCGGCCAAGCATCGTGGTAAAGGGCTTTTAGCCCCTCCCCATAGGGGATCTCACATCACACTTACTAAGCCCATGAGCTCGATTGAATTATGCATACGAAAATAAAGATAATAATATCAAACTAAGTATGCCCGATTGAACGTATCTCGCATCCAACCGAACACACATCAACCGGCGCGGCGAAGTAGTGTCACAAAGGTGGCCTTTTCGGCTCTTTGTCTCCCAAATGGAGGACCTTTGGACTAACTCACTAAGCCCATGCGCTTGATTGAATCATGCATAACTAAACAACATATTGAATTCAAGTAAAGAAAACTAAATAAACAAAAGCAACACAACAAAAGAAAGATGGTGCCGTTTACCCAAGCGGTACGTGGAGTTGTGGCCCGAGTACAGATCATATTACCGTCCATTCGGAATCGGCTATGAAATTTATGTCCGGGTTTCCATCCGATATACCGCGAGAGTTGACACATCTCTCATTCATCCAATACCCACAACATATTACATCTCATAATTCATGCATGTTTATCTACTCAAAGACCACAACATGCATCTCAACATGACAATCATACAAGTAATACTTAATAAATAATGCGGAAAAGAAAACAAGTGTGAAAGATACCCTCAGGTCTAACCTTTTAAGCCGTCTCTCGGACTCGCGTTTCACGAAGATCGGAAGGGGGTACAGCTCCGCAACTTTTCTGGTTCACTGGTTCAGCGTCCTAGCTCACTGCTTTGCTGTTTTGCTTGCGGTTCGAACTCCGTTCTGCTCCTATTCGGCTTCTGTCTTGCTGCTCACTGCACGGGCCACCTGTTTTAACGTTTTCAATAAACTATTCCAAGTTTGTGTGGGTTCTTAGTGCAATTATATGTGATTATTTTTAAGATTATCTATGCAGTTTATGTTACTATTTTTTAAGGATTTGGGCTGATGTTAAGGTGATTTTGCTGCTGTTTGGGCGTGTAATACAGTGTGGTTTTTTGTGGTAATTTTCGGTGGTGGAGGGCTGCTGTATAGGTGGCTGTTTCGGTGATGTGTGGGGGGTTTACGGAGGTGGTTTTCGGCTATGGAGGAGATGGTTGGGGCTCTTTTGTTCTCTTTTTGTGTATATGTCAAGTGTGTTTTTCTTTTGTTTAGTCTTGGGTGTGTAGAGAGAGTCTAGAGAGATTTCGAGAGAGTTTGGGTGTGAATTCTATGCCTTGGGCGTGATTAGGTTGTGTGAAGGAGATGATGGCTTTGGTTAGGGGTTGTTTATATAAAGAATGTCTAGGGTTTCACCTTGTCTCACAAGGAAGATATTTTGTTTCCAAATTAGGAGAGATGAGAAAGGTATACACAAGATTGAGGGGGGACAAAATATTTTAAATTAGGAAGTTGTACTATTTAATTTGTGTTGGTTTAGGAATACAAATATTTTATATTGGTAAGTATCTTATTAGATTAGAAGTCAAATATATGATTGGCTTTAATTGGTTAGGATTGATTTTAATTAGGCATAATTTCTTTTTAGTTTTAGTATATAATATATTCAAATTATTTAAATTAGGCATGATTTTAGTTTAAGTTTGGTAAATTTTTTATTTAATTGGTAAATTGTTTAAATATTTTATTTAATGTTTAATATTAAATTAATATTTATTTATTTAATTTGGGATGTATTTTATGGGCTTTGGGGAGCTAAATGGGCTGAGTGTGAGGCTAGCAGCAAAACCAGAATTACCGACACCGTTCGAACGCTCCCTCGAACGCAACACGAACGCCCGCAATCTGTTTTCCGTTCGAACGAAGTAGCGAACGCAGCACTAACGAAGACAGTGAGCTTGTTTATTCTGAATTCCCCCTTCCGATATCCGTTTCCCGCGGCTTTCGTGACTCAAAAGGTAGTGCCTCCAAATGAGGCTCATCATCGGGTTTCACATGGGAAAATGCAATGCCTACAACGGTCTTCAAGGTTAGCTTGCAGATCATTTAGCTCGGACCGGGTCTTGGTCAATTCATCATTTGTCTTAGCCAGTTCATCCCCGGCTTTCTCCAGCTCCATCTCATTTTTTCCAAGCTTCTCATCAGCGTGGTTATCTTCGCATGCTGCATTTTAAGTTCAAAAGCCTCGGAGGCAACCTCAACTCGAGTTTCGTCCCTCTTGTTTCTGGTTGTTTGGAGGGCTTAGCGAAAAGCTTCAATTTCGCCTTTGGCCTCCTCCACTTTCTTTAGCAGCCACTACTCCCTCTTAGTCCACTTACTTTGAAGCCTTTGAGTCTGACCACCATCGACAATGATGCTCGAAAGCATGTCCATGTTGGTGACCATGAGATAAGTCAGCTAGACATGAAAACAACATGTCAAATTGTGAAAGAACGATGAAAGGAAAATGCTAAGTTAGGAGTAATTACCTTCGATTGAAGGCGGCCCACTTTCTGAACGACCTCGTCAGGGGGGATGCTCTCATAGACTAAGGCCATGTTGATGTCCACGTGTTGGGCCAAGTAGTTGATGGTCGGCAAGAGGTGGGCCAGGTTTTCCCTCACATTCTTTGAGAGGTCGTCCACCCCCAAAGTATAGACTACCCCATTCTTAGGAGCAGAAGCTGCATGGGCCTTACCGCAAGGGGCAGTGGTCTTCTTTCGCAGGCTTGCTCGAGTCTCATCAAAGGTCTCACTCCGACATGATGAAATCGTTTTTTTTAGGCTTTGAGGGTGCAGTTGAGGTTTGTGATGTTTAGACGGATGGTATTTGAGTTTGTCTCGGTGGGGGAGTATTTACGATTTGGGTTGGTGTGACAGAGGTCTACATGACGGCTTTTTGCTTTTGGGATAGAGGAATTGGTGTGGTGAGTCGAGAGCGGCTCTCGCTAGCACCGCCCTGGGATCGATGTTTCGTTTCCCAAGTGATATGCAATGGGCTGGGTCTTCTTCCTAATATGTCTGCATCAAGAAAACACAAGGTTAAAAAAAACAAACTGAATATCGGGTCAGTAAATGAAAATGTAAGACTCAATAATAAACAACAGCAAAAATGAATGAAAAAAGTTAGTCAATTAGTCAGTCCTTACCAGACTGTTTATCAGCCAGCAGATGAGAGCTCGATATAAGGCCAGCATTGGCGAAAGATGATGGGTTGATGAGGTCTGTATAATGACTTGTATATTGGGAGAGGATTGTTTTGTCCTCGCCCTGACCTCATGACGAACCTTTGGAGGATCACCCCAGTAAGTTGTGAGGGGTACAAGTTAAACGACAAGGTGAAGATGAAAATTTCTAAGTATAGGAAAGAATGAAAGAGAGGACGGATCATTACCTCTAACTTGGAAGATGGTCGGTACAATGATCTCCTCACCAGAGATAATTTGGGTTTTACCCCATGGTCCCCCGACTCAGAACCACTTGTCTTTGAAGTTTTTTTTAGTGGCCGGAAGGTTAGTAATTAAATTTTTACCACCGGCGTAGGTGGACAGTTAGTACCAACCCTCATATTCTTTGGGGTTGGCATTCATTCGGTAAAGCCTCTTCAAGTCTTCCACTGATGGCTCACCCAGGTCGGCTCGGATCCAGATGATGTAGAGCCCGACAAATACTCTTCATTCATTCAGGTTCAGTTGGCATGGGGCCATGTTCATTGCTACCATCATCTTTGCAAAGCATCATTGGAAGGGTAGGCACAAACCCATATCAAAAAAAAAAGTCATGCATAGGGCAACCTGATCGCCACATGGTCGGCTCGCGTGATCCCATTCCTCAAGGACTTCCAAACTAATCTGCTCAAGAATTTCAAATCTCTCCATGAGGTAGTCCAGTTCAGCTTAAGTGATGGTAGAGGCTCTGTCCATGTCCAGGTTGACAAAATCTCGGTGGGAGGTGTTGGCTTAAGTCGAGCTATTATCTTCGTGTAAGACTGGTTTGCTTCTTCCGAGGGGATCGGTGTTGTGTCATAGTCGATGTGTTCCACCGACCTTGAGCTTCCCACGTCAACTGGCTCGGTTGGACGTGGGCAGATGCGTCGGGGGTAGGACGTTGAGTGGAGTTGCAGAGGAGGTTCGGAGTCTGACATTCTTAATAAGCGACCCGATGAGGAAAGTTAGTAAAAAATGAACTAAGCTTTGTTTATAATTTGTATAGGCTTATTCCTGCTGTTAGTTGGGCTTGTTGTTTCCCTAGGATTTTCCATGTCACCCATATCAAGTGACTAGCCTTAGAAAACTCTAAATGTCCTAACAATGGTGGAAAAATAAATCCACAAATAACAGCACAACCAAACACAGAAAGCCAACCATGACCTATCAACACGAGCCTAAAACATCACAAATCCCATAAATACGCACCCATTCAACAACTTCATAAACCCAGAAACATATATATACGCATCAATTTTAACCCAAAACCACATAGAAACCCACACAAAACCCAGAGCATGCTATCAAACAAGGCATACATTCGTTATGTTCATCGCACATCAATTGTAAATGTAAAGCATGCTCAGTGTGAAGAAAATAAAGAGAGAGATCCAAGAGCCCTTACTTGTATGCATAAGGCGAAGTTGTTGAGAAATCTCGGGGTTCCAGAGGATGCTTGAGTTCTTGAGAGTGCTTTGAGGGAGACGAAGTTGGCAAAAGTAAGGAAACGAATGGGCATGACCTTTAAATAGGCAACTCAGGCAGATCTTGATTGTTGATTTGGAATGGGAGTGGTGGATTGGTGACATGTGTGAGGTCAATCACTGCAGTTGAGTTCAGATCAATGGCTCAAATGAGAGCCACGAGCTCGGTTCATCTCAGCCACACGAGTTTTGGCGCGCAAGTCATAGATGGGCGACACTTGGCATATTAGGGAGACGAAACAAAAAAGGGATTTGACAGATGTGATGAGTATTTAAGGAAGACTATTATGCCATCACATAATCTTAGGGGTGATTCAGAAACCCTAGGAATGTCTTTTCAAATGGCGGTGAAAGAAAGACAATCGTCATAAAAAAGACATCTTTGGCAGTATGCAAAGCAACTAGCCAGAGGAGTATGGACTTGGGAAAAGCTGAGGCGACACAAAGTTTTTAGAAGACAACAACCCGATGCCACTATGTCACTGTGCACCATCATCTGTTATAAAGCTCCCGGCATCAACTCACCAACTCATTGATATCAAGAATTAGGGGACAAATGTTGGTGGTTTTTCACCCTGAGGAAGGTTCGAATACCGAGCAGGGGTAGAATATGCATTGTACTTAGCCAAAAATGGATGATCAAGACCCAAAGGCCCCGGGAGATAGATGGGATTCAATATAGGAACTCGACCACATGATTCAGGGGGTCCTCCCAAAGATATTACTTGTTGATTATGAAACAAGTTGGATACCTACCCGACCACTTGGAGGATGTTGATTTGAGGTTTTGTAAGAGTTTGTTGAAACCCGACCTGATGGGTCTTTGTCAGTGAAAATCGAGAGAGCTGAAGGAAAGCTTTTATAGTATCATTTACCTTGGTGTGTCGTCCCGAGGAATGAAGATGTGATCATAGGCCAACCAGTGTTGAAGTTAAGTGGCGTATGTCCTAGTTGAGAAAATAAGCTTATATAAGGCTAATGATGACTGTGAGAAAAACAACGATTCTCTTTGGAAGTAGCCCATGTCACCCGCCATAGGCTGGTGCAGTGGCATAGAGGTGGCAGAACAGAGCCGCCATAAGTCGGTGCAGAAACCGTGAAATGGGCTATTTTGATTGACGCATTTAAGGGTAGTTGAGGAGAGTTGCGATGGCAATGATGGAAATGTGACATGGGCTGACGTCATTGGCGATGAAATAGTGAATTTGGATGCCTATAAAGGGGTTGAAGATTCAGATTAAGGGGTTAGCAATTTTCGCATTTCACAACTTGTAAAAAAAGCTAAGAGCTTAAAAACCAGTGATAGCGAGAGAAAATTGGTCGGTTACCTGACCAAGTAAGTGAATTGTATCGGGCTAGTGTAAGACTTGAGGTGTTTTATCACTTTGTGAGTTCATTCCCCCATTTGTAGCTCGGGTCGGTCTTGACCCCGAGCAGTAATAAAATACACCCCATTTCTCCCGTGGACGTAGGTTGGAGTCACTTTCCGCCAAACCACGTAAACTCTATGTTCATCTTGTTTGCCTGCTAAGTTTGCTTTGGTTCCCTACTAACCAAACAAATTCATTGTTGGTGGAGGTTTGTTTGAGAGGTTAATTTCTCATATTGCATTTGGAACGAAAAACAGCCGTCAACATTGCTTATATATATATTTTTAAGTCTATGATGCGCACCCTCACAGCGCCTCGCGTCGTCTCGACCAATTGAAAGTGCTTGAACGATCACCTCGTGCGCTTCTCGCCTCGTGGCGTGCGCCTCTAACAACACTGTTTCTTTATTAAGAGTTTTGTTTAGTTTTTGGAGCTCTTCGTTAGTTTGTGAACCACAGATCCACTTTAATCATCTTTTTCCCCCTTTTATCAATATATATATATATATATTCAGATTCTTAATTCTCATCTAATTTTTGAGACAATTGAAAAGCATACCTTATCTTTGCCTCTTTGGATTTATATGAAGAACCACATCAATGGACAGAAAGAGACTCACTAATACATGTTTTAAGGAACATGATTTAACACTGGTGTGAACATTATTTCAGATTAAGTTATTAAATAGATAGGTTGATAAAATAAGAAGTTTTCTATCATCCTGGCATTTTTTGAACTCACCCTTTATGCAACTAAGTGCAGAAATTCATTTATCCAACTCTAGAAAAGAAGCTCAATAACCAAACGGAAGTAGTAACAGGCTCAGTGGTAATCATTAAAAGTAACCCATGCTTAAATTAGATGACGAAGTAAAATTAGCACACTATCATCAGCTAATTATCCCCGAAATGACTAAGCAAACTGAATGAATGGAAACAAGGTTTGTCAGGGATAAGACTGATCTATTCCAGATTATATATAGGACACACATGACTGATTATTCAACAAATCAAGTCAGAAAGCTAAGACTACTAAGTTCATAAAAGTTTTCCCTCAAAAATGTAAAGGCATTTTATACCTTCAAGTTGACGATAGCTATTTTACTGGCTGAGCTCAAGTTCTTATTCTCTATGACCCAAGTCATGGACTTAAAACAAGTGAGAACAACCTGCATCAAGGAAATATAATTATATAATGCAATTAACAGAAACCCTAGAAATGTAAAGGAAGTCTCTTACTCATCTAGAAGTAACGCACAACCAAACAACACCATTTGACCATGATGGTTTACACCGGTGAAAGGAGCAAAGGGGACCTGATACCAGTGTTCTAAAACACGATAGGCGCTAGGCGCTAGTCGGGCGGCGACCCAGCGCCTAGCGCCTAGGGCGGGGCCTATACATCGTGTCAAAAATAACTGCATCACCGAATTAGTTGTAAGCCATCCTTGATCTTGCATCAGCTCAGAAGACATTGGTCATTCTGTTATCATCATCAAGTTGCGAGTGGCGTTGAGGAAAATATCTCATATCCCTGAGATAAATAATTAAACTTAAAATATAAATATTGGGTAACCCTCAACTCCCAAATTGGCTTTTGAGTTGAGTTAAATTCATGAATTTCAATATGATATCAGAGTCACACTCATACACGTGTGAGCCCACATTAATAAATTTCAATAAGTAGTACCCTTGAAACCCAGAAACGATTTCGTTCAACCGGCACCATCTCTTGTTCCCAATTTTTTTTCAAAAGTTTTAATATATTTCCCTTTGGATAGGTCCCTAAACTTTTATATTTTGTCAAATAAGGACATAAATATTCCATATTAATTTATAATTCCCTATTTCTTAAAATGACCAATTTACCCTGAGAATATTGTGTTTTTTTTTTTAATTTTTACTATTAGAGAAGAGAAGAGTGCAATTTAAACCTACTAAGCATTTTTTTAGTCATTTGGAATTTTGGTTATGACGTATTTTAAAGAAATGAATAAATGATGTTTTTTACTAAAAATATTAAAACATTAGGGACGTACATGTTATTATCTGTTCATTTTTTCCCTCTCTTATTTTTATATATAAAATCATGCAAAAAAAATGGTTTAATATTCTAATTATGTCACCTTAAATATCTTTTTTTTTTTTTTTATTGTGACCCCAAAAGAAAAATAAATAACACAAAAATTTATGTGATTCAATATTTATCGTACGTTTATGAATGAAAATAGAGTAATTTTAATTTTTGGGGAATGATTATAATAATATTATTGTTTTTTTTTTGTTTGTGCTTGTATTATGTCTTTGGGTTATTATTGATAATATTACGAAAATGAACATTAATAATGACACGATTTTATATATCAATCAAATTGATTTCTATGAATATTATTTTTAGCACTTTATGATGGGTCTAAATAAATAGATATATTATACACTTAAAGATAAAATGCCAACTATAATAATTATCAATAGAATAATGTGATTTTACAAGTAAATCCAATTGAATTTATCACATATTACTAACATGAAATGCTCTCATATTTATAGGTAGAGTCACATGCCAGTTTTAGGCAGAGATACACTTTTATATTTTCCTCGAAGAGTCCATATTCATTTTAAATGCAAGATCTCTTAATGAACTAAGTAATCATCTTCGTCTACAAGGGTGTGGTTTGGTGGCAAATAGTTTAGAACTTGATTGTCAAGTCCTAAATTCGAGTCCATGAGTGCATTTTTTATAAGAATTTGGGACATATATGGGTTTTACCTTCTTCATTTAAACTCGAAAAATATGATTTAGCGACGGAATTTTTAACATTTCCAAAAAAAAAAAAAAAGTAATCATCTTCAATGGGAACTCTTGAATCTTATTTTATCAAAGTGTTAGATATCAATCTATATTCTCTCATTGAAAATCTCTTGAAGTCTATATAAATAGATTCGCCTCCATCTCTTAAAATCTCTCCAATAGCCGTTACATATGCTAAATATTCATGAAGGTCTTAAACCATAATTCTAACAGAGATATAAAAAAAATTAAATTATGGATAGAATTTTTCTTCAGTAAATACCCAAATTCGTAGGTAATAAGTATTATTGACAGAAAAATTTTATTCGGTAAAAAAAATTTCAGCCAATAATTATCCGTCGCTAATTTACCATGGATTACTGAAGTAAAATTTCTGTCGATAAAAAAAAAATAAAAAAAAAATATATTTTGCAATTAATTTTATAAAAAAAAATTGGGTCACAACAGACCAAGCCCAACCCATCTTTAGGTTACATTGGGAGCTCTCGTTACAATAAATATCATAAAGAAAACCTTTTTGAAGCACACCAAATACAAATTCATCATGCATATGTATCAAATAAAGCACCCAAAAAAGAACAGAAGTAAGAAACTAAAGACTTATTAAAGAAAAGGCTTATTGCTAGATCCGTCGACTGTAAGCTTCCATGTGGTTGTCGACTGGAGACATTGGACTTCTTGTTAGGGGTGACAAAACGGATCAACGAATCGAATTCGTGACGAATTCTAAACGAATCGAATTGTAATGCACTAAATTCGAACTCGATTCGTTTATTAAACGAATCATGATATTAGGATTTTGATTCGATTCGTTTAATAAACGAATATTCGTATTCGATTCGTTTATTCATTTACATAAATCAAACGAATCGAATTGAATTTATTATTCGTTTACTATTCGCATCTGATTCGTTTACTATTCACATCCGATTCGTTTATTATTTGCATTCCATTCGTTTATATCAAATTAAACGAATCGAATTTTGTATTCGATTCGTTTAATCAAAATAAAATACAAAATCTAAGCATCCATTACATACAATATTCGTTGTTATAATCTTAATATCCTTAAAACAAGCTCCAAATTTCAAATTACAAATCAATTGCATAATAACACTTAAAATCTTCAAAAACACATTTTGACTAAAATCTCGAATACAAGTTGAGACTCATGGTTTTGATGCAAACTTTTTTCCATCTCCTCTTCCATTTCAATTGAATTATCTAAATCACCAATGCTTGGAGAGTCATCAACTGTTTACACCATATCACTTTCGTTGGTATCCATTTCCCTGTAAATAATATTAATAATCACATCAAAAAGAGTTTTAATACTGGCGTTGAATTCTTAATCATTTACCTTAAGACAGATAAATACATAGCAAACATCAATTGTATAAAAAAAAATAACAAAGACAGTTTCTATGTGAAAACATCAACTGTATAAATACATAGTAATGAATCGATAACAAAGAAAGTTTCTATAGCTATTTGATTAAGAATTTAAGACATGAGTCTCCAATGTTTCAGCACAGACATGAGTCTCAAAACTACATCTCCATTTAAGAATAACTTTTGACGTTCAACAACAATATAAAAAAATTACAAAAATAAATGTCTGCACTCTCTTTCTCGTCATTTTCTATTAACTGGGTAACTCTCTCAGTTTCACTTGCATCCAGGAATAAACCCACCATTGTGACTAAACATGGTACTGACAAATATTGTCCTAGTTGTAGCAAATATGTTAATATGAAAAAATAACCTTAAAATAGGATGAAGATGTAGCCTATAACATTATTGTTGAAGGTATTCCATGGCTGGGGAAAAACAAGCAGAATAAAGGAGTAGCAGCAAGAGCACAACCAACCGTTTTTGGGTTAAAATTTTAGAAAACACACAAAATGAAATAAAATTAACAAATAATAATCTTACGGGAAGGCTGAAGAAGAAGAACTGAAGCGTGAAGGCTGTAGAAGAAGAAGAACCGAAGCGCCAAGCGTGCGTGAAGGCTGAAGAAGAAGAATTGAAGCGTGAGATTGATTTCAGATTTGAGAGAGTTTTAGGTTTAGATTGAGAGAGACGGCTGGAAGTGGGAAATATTTTTATGAAGCCTAGGTTTAGATTTTTAGGTTAAACGTAGGTAATTATTAAAATATCCTTCGTGCAGTTAAACACATATTTGAAAATTTTAAGGGTAAATTTGTAATAAAATTAAACGGGTATTAAACGAATTCGATTCGGATTCGATTCATTTATGATTCTTTAAATAAATGAATCCTAAACGAATAAACGAATTGATGACCTCAAATTCAGATTCGATTCGTTTAATAAACGAATCGAATCGAATTGACCCATTTATTAAACGAATCCATTTTTCCAAACTAGTATTCCCTTTAAAGCGAATCGAATCGAACGAATAAACAAATCTTGACCCAAATTGCCACCCCTACTTCATGTTCAGCTGGGGCTTGTAGGCCGAGACTGAAGTCAGCCATGAAATACGCTAGAGCTTCAGATTTGATCGTGGTCTGTGGCTGGTAAGTGATGTCATGTTCTCCAAGCTCCATAGCCTATTTCACAATCTCCTCGAGAGCTCGGGTTTATGAAGTATGCTTCTCAATGGGTAGGAAATGTAGATTGTGATTGGATGCCCTTGAAAATAAAAGTGTAGTTTCCGAGTCGTTGTTATTAGAGCAAATACTAATTTCTCCATTTGGGTGTATCGTGTCTCCGCAGCAAGTAGAGTTTTACTCACATAGTTGATTGGGAGTTGCGTCCCTTCCTCCTATCTGATCAAGACCGCACTGACGATTTGTTATGAAACCTTCAAATTGAGGAAGAGCCTTTCATTGTCGACTGGCTTTGAAATGAGTGGTGGAGTGGCCATGTACCTCTTGAATTCCTTTAAAGCTTCTTCGCATGCTAAGGTCTATTCGAAGTTATTTGCTTTCTTGAAGGCATAGAAGAACAAAAATCTTTTGTCTGTAGACTTGGAGATGAACCGATTCAAAGCTGCGATCCTCCCCGCAAGTCGCATGACATCTTTCGGGCTATTAGGAGAGGGAATGTTGATGATGGATTTAATCTAATCAGGGTTAGCTTATATTCCTCGTCGAGTGACCATGTACCCTAGGAACTTACCCGAAGCAACACCGAATGCATATTTTGTGGGGTTCAACTTCATGTTATATTTCCTCATGATGTCGAATGCTTGTCCCAAGTGCTATAGGTGTTACTCGACCTTCAATGATTTCACCAACATGTCGTCTATGTAGACCTCTATGGTCTTCCCTATTTATTGGGAGAACATCTTGTTGACAAGATGTTGGTAGGTGGCTCTAGTATTTTTGAGTCTGAATGGCATCACATTGTAGGCTTGTAGCAATAGATACCTCTGTTGGTGACGAATGCAGTATTCTCTTGGTCGTTTGGGTGCATAAGGATTTGATTGTAGCATGAGTATGCATCCATGAAGCTCAATAACTCATGTCCAGTTGTAGCATCGACATTGAATCAATATGAGGTAGAGGGAACAAGTCTTTTGGAAATGCCTTGTTCAAATCGATGCAGACTTGCCATTTTCCATTCTTCTTTCGAACCACGACGATGTTTGCTAGCCACTCTGGGTACTAGACTTCTTCGATGACACCATTCTGTAATAGTTTCTGAACCTTCTCGTCGATGATTTGGTTCCTTTCTGGAGCAAACTTTCTTTTTTCTCCCTGACAGAGGTGTAGTCTGGTTCTATGTTTAGCTCGTGGGTTATCATCTCAGGATCTATGTCTGTCATATCTTCATGAGACCAGGGAAAACAGTCGTGTCACTCCTTGATAAAATTTATCAGATCAGTGCGTAGCTTGGGTTTGAGGTAAGCTCCAATTTGTGTTTTATGATCCATCTACTGATGATGGATTTGAACCTCGTCGAATTCTTCAATGTTGGGTTGATCTTGCTCGGCCCTATGAGATTCTTCATGTAGTTGATATACTGACTAGTTTTTGGCCTTATGAGTCGTTTGATAGCAACTCATTGAGGCGAGCTGATCCCCTTTGATCTTTTGGATACCCCACGTGGTGAGGAATTTCAACATTTGGTGGTAGGTGGAAGAGACTGGCCTCATATCATAAATCCAAGGTCGACCAACAATCAAGTTGTAGGCTGAAGGACAATCCAAGACTAATAAGGCGGTGATTTTTTTGATTCATCCTGCGAAATGGGAGATATATTTCTCTCAAAGTGAACTTATGTTCACCATTGAACCCTATCAACGCAGTCGATCGTCGGTTGATCTTATCCAATTCTGCTTCCATGTCCGCTAGGGCACTGGTGAAGATTATGTTTGCTGAAGATCCGGTATCGACCGGTACCCATTTGATCATGAAGTTAGCCACTTTAAAGGTGATTATCAGGGCGTCGTGGGGAGGGTTCATCCGATTAGAGTTGTTGTCGTCTGTGAATTCGATTGTTAGGTTAGTGAACATCTCTTCTATCGACATTGTAGAGTGGGATGTTCCGACAGTATCTGCTTTTATATGTCGTTTGGTAGCCGAGTAAGAAACACCACTGACTTCAGATCCACTTGAAATGGAGTTCACTGTATTGTTGATCGGTGGTGGTGGCTGGGGGCCATCACCTTGTTCGTCTATGTCATCACATCGGGCCAATGTAACTTTTCCTTTTTCCGTAAGCAAGTCTTTTAGATGCCATTCATTTAGTAGCTCCAGAACTTCTAACCTCAAGGCTACACAATTGGCTGTCATATGGTCGTAGTCTCGGTAGAATTCGCACCATCTATTTGTGTCCTTCTTGGTAAACTGTATCTTGAGCGTGGGGGCCATTTCACCTCGTTCCCCATCTTCTTGAGGACCGAGACAAGTTCCCCTAGAGAGACAGTGAAGTTGTATTTCGGAAGACTCGGGATGTCATAAGTAACCTTGTCTTGGACCTTGTATGGCAATGGTCAATGATCAAAATCTCGATTGAGGGGACGGTGGTCCCTCATCTGATGAACATTTCTGACTGCTGACTGCTGACCTTTGTGAATGGAGTCTTTTGGTCGCTTAGGGGGATTCACTATCCTTTCATTTTGTAGATTGTAGGAACTTTCTCTTTTCCTGTTTCTTTTATCGTCCTCCCATCTGATTTCGATTTGGGCTCGAGTCATCACCTGATTCATAGTGTAACATCAGACTTTTGTTAATTTCTTATAAAGTACACTATCTGCTAGTAGCCCATTCCTGAAAGCTTCAATAGCAGTCGCTTAGTGGAGATCCTGAATATATATAATCTCTTTATTGAAAAGTGCTACGTAGCCTCGCAAAGATTCTCATTTTCGTTGTTGAATTGTGTTGAGGTCGTCTGTAGTTTTCTCAATTTTACAAGAGCTGGCAAAGTGCTCTACAAAATTATTAGCTAGTTCTTGATACAACCCAATAGCCTAGTTAGGTAGATTGATGAACCATGTGAGATTCGGGTCTGCCAATGTCTCTTCAAATCCTCTGCATAATCCAGCTTCCCATTGATGATGAGCCAGACCCATCGACATCATCTTGTATTTTTAATGGACCACATGGTCGTCTGGGTCCATGGATCCGTCATACAACTTCATATCTGATGGGCTGAACTTTCGTGGGATTTCAATGGAAGTGATGTCCCAAAAATGGAGTATCCAAGATCGTGTCGGCTCGACTTTTTTTCATGGGTAGTCTGACGCCAAGTAGGCTGGAGAGAATTTATTCTTTGATCTCCTACATTTCCTTACGCATGGTGGAGGTGACTTGTTGTACTTGGTTGGTTGGAATAATGTGATGGCTTCTATGGTGATAGTCATCTGATGGCGGATTGTCACTTGCAACATTGTTGAATGCTTCCAAGAGATTGGATTGAATGGCAGGATTATTGGGGCGATCTATAGCCTCGCGTCTTTGGGAGATAGAAGAAATTTATTCCAATTACTTCTGGAGATTAGTATTGGAGCTTCGTATGGCCAAGTTTTCTTCCTCTAGCGCTCGTAACCGTTCTTGGAGGATGGCCAATTATGTGATCACAGGATTTGGCATTTGCTCGCTGCCAGAAGCCATGAGTAGGTGTGTTTGAAAGGATAGTAGACTGAGAGATCTTCGCTTGCTATAAATCGCTAAGGCCCTACGGTGGGTGCCAAATTATGGACGCTGAATTTTGCATGAGGTCCACAATCGAGAATTTGTATGATGGGGCACTAGCGATCCTGCAAAACAAATGTAGAATGAGCTGAAGACCTATACCCACCGGTGTGGTGGGCACCGTAAGCGCTCTGATGCTCAAGTTAGCAGTGAAGACGAGCGGTAAATAATGGAGAAGTAAGGTATGAGGATACATTGACCTCCGTGGACTGTCGTGAGGACAGTGGGCCAGTGTTTAGATGGTGAGA
>SKCR01004015.1:0-26838 GCA_019454045.1 Zanthoxylum bungeanum | reverse complement strand
AAGACGGATGGGTGGTTTGCCGAGTATTTAGAAAGAAAAATTATCAGAAAGCCCTAGAAAGCCCTAAATCCTCATCCACTTGTATGGATTCAAAGTCAGTGCAGATGCTTGGTTCGAGCAACGATGCTGTCCTCAATCAAATACTTTTATACATGGGAGGGTCTTGCAAAATGGAGAACGGCTCATCAAACAACAACATGAGATTGCTCACTGCAAATAATAACATCACCGAGTTATTGCAAGAAAGATTCATGCATCTGCCTAGGCTGGACAGTCCAACTCTACCCATCAACAGTTCTCCGTTTGATCATCAAGACCGTTTTTATCAAACGGTTGGTGATATAACAGTACTCAATGAAAATGAAACTGAAACTGAGCCTGCAACTGCAACTGCAACTGCAAGCGATACAACAAAAACAGGGCTCAATGACTGGGTTGCTCTTGATAGGCTGGTGGCATCTCAGCTTAATGGTGGTCAAGTTGACACTTCAAAGCAGCAATTATCTTGCTTTAGTGAACCCAACGCGGTTTTCAATATTTGCCCCAATGATGATCATCATGTACGAATATCTCATTTACATTCACTGTCACAGAGATCAAATCAAGTTGTCTTTGGCAACGAGAATGATCTGTGGAGCAGCTTCACCAATTCATCATCGTCACCGTCATCATCAGACCCATTATGCCACTTGTCGGTATAACAGCAGCACTACGTACTGACCAAGAAAGATAATTAATACTTGTATTATTAATTGCACAAATAAATCATACATAGAGATGATTATATTTTATATTCCCCCTATCTTATTAATACGTACACCATGCAATGCAATGTTATTATCTCTCTCCGACAAACTCTTTCTACCTGCAATCATATCGAAAGGCTCAAGGGTCTTACCCGATTTCGTTAACCAAATTGAAAAAGCTTGACAAGTTAATTATGGCACATTGCTGACTTTATAAAGTAGGATTCTGGGTCTCACTCACGTGAATAAACAATAATTAACGATGCCCACTCACATAGGTAAAAGGTCATTCCATTTAATCAATTTGTGATTGTGGTGTCAAAGAAGATTTAGAGCATGGGGTCTCACCTAACATACGTATCTTATGAAGATCAACTTAGGAAAAAGTAATTTATATCACTTTTATTTTTCAGAGGCAAAAAATAAAGACTTTGAATTGTATGTTTTGTAAAATTGGACTCAATATTCAAGGATGCTTCAGCCTCACAGATCAATAAGCTTATTTTATTTGCATAAATGACAATGTACACACAAGAAAATTTAATGCAGCTTACAATCAAATTTGTATCCATTAGAATAACGGCAGGTATACGAAGTGGATTTGAATTCGTGGTTAATCTTTATACTAATTATTATTTTTTTTTTATTATAGATCTTGATGGGTTTTTATATGGGTTAAATTTGGGCTGAGAACCCAAACGACATTATATCTCAATTGATGTTAAAGAGCCAAAAGACACATATTGGCATCCAACAAGCCCACACTCACTTGAGATCATATCTCACGACTTTCATCCAGCCCAAATGACTCCATAGGTTGTTATCGAAGCCCAATCAATATGAGTTTCAGTCGATGTAACAACCCGAATTTTCGAAAATATTTTCAGTAGGTCACCGGATTGCAGTTAAGGTCTCGGAATGAGACGATATTGGAGAATAAGAGTTTAAGTATTGAAATATAGCTCATAATACTCTAAAATGGAGACTCATTGCATTTGAAACCGTGAAATTCGAAAGAATCCTTTACGCGATTTGCGTATATTATTTTTACTGAGCATGTTTTTTATATCGATTGGGGTAATTCTTGAACCATCGAACTCATTTTTCTGAGACGAACAACTTTCGTATTGAACACTTTTTGAAATTCGCAGAAAAATCTAAAAAATGATAATTTCTGAAATTACCTCAATATTATAGCCAAAATATAAATTTCGGGAATTTAAAATTTTTGAAAATTTGTCCATAAACAAGGTGGAACTTTTTGAAAATTAAAAAAAGGCATAACATCATTCGAAATTTTGGGAAGAGAGAGGGAGAGTAAAGAGAATCAGAGAATGGCCAGTGGACGCTCTTTTGATCGTTGTCTCCGGCGCGTGCCGCCACCATCAGAAGCGTCTTGTTGAGACGTTTCTAATGGTGGGTGGTATGTCGTCTCATGCACCATGGGTGGGGCTCACTCGCCTGGTGAATTCGTGACAGTAACTATTCTGATCTCGCTTCATTTAATCAATCCACGTGTCGAGCCACTCGCCAAATCGAAGCCCTCTGAGATTACTACAAGATGGTGATGATAGTTTCTTCGATTCGTGCTTGGTGGCATATAAAACTAGGCAAAAACAAACTAAATGTGGGGCCCACATAGCTCGGCACCTCCAAATAGAATTCTGACCACACCAAAGTATTTGTGGGCTCGTTTGGAGTCCGTTGGTATCCTCAGAATCTTAGTAAGACATCCCAGTGAAATTTGAAATTTTCAAGTTTATCAAATTACATTCGGATGCTTCTTGTAGTATCGTATAGTAATTAATTTACTTGTATTGAATTGGATAATTTTAAATGTATCAAAATTATGCTATTGATAGAATCCGGGTGAAATTGAAATAATTCAGACATCCTGTAGGATTAGCGAGTTTCTGGTAAAATCAAGTTTCACACGTGTCTGTGTGTTCAGGAACGAAATGATAGATATGAGTTATCTATGATGATATCATAATGTGTAGATGGCTTCAGAAAGTTTCGAATGGTCCAGGATCATTTTGTAGCGTTATCGCAAGCTTTTGCGGAAGATATTCTGAAACCCGTAATTTGCATATTTGAGCTATTGAATTGATATATAATGATGTAATGGGAGTAGTGAGAGTATTATATGTGTTCATGTTGGAATAGGAAAGGCCCGAAATATTTCGATTGGTGCATAAGATTTTCGAACTTTTTGGAATGTTTTTTGAATTTTGATTGGAAACGAAATCTAATGCTATGTATAAGTATTATGAGTAACGAAACTAAAATCGTTGAAAACAGAGTTGATTCGGGTTTTCCAGCAAGATCCGAAAATTTATATAGTTGAGTCGAGAATACCGAGTAACGGCAATTCTAACCACGTTTCACTGTTTGTCTGACATATTTGATTAGGATCATGAGTGTTCTCAAAGCCATGTATGTATTCCATGTGATAAATACTTGACCTATTGATTATTGTCTATGTATATTAAATATGTCAAATAAACGGTGAAACGTGGTCAGAATCGTCGTTACTCGGTGGATGGATGTTGGATTTGACTCGTGTATGTGATGAGCCTATTATGTGTGTGTATAAGCTTGTAACATTGATGTTTTTCAAAGGTATATAACTATGTATGTTTTCTCAAATTAATTTTAAGGTAACGCATTAAAAGATTTAATTTTAGAAAATTTATATTTCGTTATAAAATAATGGATCGAATATTGACTATGTTGGGATCATGAATTGTAATAAAATTTGCGTGATTTTTGATGTACGTGAACTTGTGCTTTAGAAATGTGTTTTATGTTAGTATATGTACATATACGTGTCAGATTTATTTGCCGTGAGATAAGGTCTCACGTTGCCAATTTTACTATGAATGCTAAATATTACTATAGGGATGCCCCATATTGCCAGCTTTGATGTATTGTCACTATGGTATTATGTTAGGATGCACTCGTGTACATATATGTGCCAGATTATTTGCTGTGAAATGAGGTCTCATGTTGCCAGTTTTGCTCCGGATGTCAAATATTATCGTAGGGATACCTCATATTGCCAGTTTTTTCTTATTATCACGAGAGTATATACAGATGAATTAATAATTTTATTTTATGCAGATATACCAACGTACGCGAGGGCTACGGCCGAATCTCGATATGTATGACGATGTTGGGAGAAGATGTCTCAATTTCTATAGTTGTATATGTATTCTCATAGTGTATTAGTTTTTCAAGATTTAAGAATTATATATTATGATTTATAGTTACGTTTCATAATTTATGATTTATATTTGTAATGTGTGTGAATGGTTTTGATTGATGAGTTGGTAATGTTGTTGGGGCTAGACCCGGCCAAGTTTCTGGTTCTGAACCGGAATCAAACCGGTTGGAACCGGACAGTTCCAGTTCCAATCGATTCCGGTTCCGGAACCGTTGGGGGGCCAGCCCAACGGTTAGTAGCCGTTGGGAACTGCAAAAAAAAAAAAAAAAAAAAAAAAGAAAAAAGAAATTTGGGGAATTCCCAAATTACCCCTAATAACAGTAATAAAACGGTTAATTTTAGGGGTATTGGACCCGAGCTGATCTGAGGCAACAAGAAGATGCCCCTGATGAATTTGAAGACTTGTTCGATAATGCTTCTGCAAGTGCAAGCGGAACTGGAGCTGAATGATCAACAATCACTGATGATGATTGATAATTAAATAATTGTAAAATTACAATGGAGAAATATCTTTAAAATGTAATGGAACTACGTGAGCTTTGATTCATCTCACCCCTGGAGGATACTTAGACAACGTAAGTTTTTAAAAATTTAAGTTCAAGCTCTTTAATTTAATAATTTTTTATTATTTTTTTAGATAGGAATTTTATTTGTAATTTAATGTAATTTTGTAATATAAGTTTATTATATAAATTCAAATTCATAATTTTAAATTATATTAATTTATCAATCTCAATTTTTTATTGGTTCCGGTTCCACACTCGTGGAACCGGGAACCGTCCAGTTCGGTTCTGGTTTGAAACCGAACTGAACCACCGGCCGGGTCTAGTTGGGGCAGATGTGGAACCCCTAAGGTTTGATCAATATACCGCGCAGTAAAAGTGAGTCTAATCAGTGGATATCTATCATGGGTATATTTTAAAATATTTTATGTAAAACAACATTCTGTTTCGAGTCCATAGGACAAAACAGGGACCAAAACGGAGTTCGGAAATTCTGTAACAAAGAAAATGAAGTTTCAGTGTTCATCAGCTCTGCGAGTCGAGACGTGGAAGCTTGGGCGTCGAGACGCTCTAAAGTGCGAGAGTAACTGCGACAGCGAAACTTCTCGGCGTCACGACGTGGAATGATGGGCATCTCGACGCTCCTAGGTCTGATGCTCAGTGTCGCGACGCTGCTCTAGGAAGTGAGCAATTTCAACTTCAAACCAATACTAAACACTTCCAAATTTCTCCAAATACTTCAAATACACCTAAGATCCAATTTTAGCATCATAACTATCATTAACACATGTTATACAACTAACATATATGTATTCCAAATATATATATGTATTTATTTGAATCAAAACACAAACCAATTTAGAATCACACTATGAAATATCTCATGAACAATTCTAATTCATCCAAATGTGGTCAAGTGATTCTAGAATGGTAGCCATAGCTCTAAACTTTAATCACAGTTCCAAACTCTTATTAATTGTTCCATGTCCAACATGAACATATTTGACATAATTACAAGTATATTATGTTTATACTTTCAAAGTATCCTAACACAATTCATTAGTCTTATTTCAACTTTAAGTTATGTAATCATGCATCCAATACATAATTCATCACTATATGTCTCACTAATGAAAACTCACTAATGAAGAACATAGTTTAGGAGAATGTCAAACATTACCTAGTAAGCTTGATACAAATATACAATCTCATTCTCCTTTGTTGAAATGGTTGGAGAACTTCCAAGGTTTGTAAGCTTGACTCCAAGATCAAATATTGATTCCAATGCTAACAAGCTTCACTCCAAGATCCAATCTTGATTTCTCCTAGATGAAATGTTGTAGAGATCTCACAAAGCTTCTCTAAACACTTCTCTAACTTATGCTACTTTCTCCAAGAAATACTTGTACTTAGCTTTCACAAGCTTGATTAAAACTTTTGCTCAAGCTTGCTATTTATAGCCAAACTTATGCAATTTTTAATTAATAAAAGTTATAATTAACTTTTATGTGGGCTTAATCTAATTTGTCCAAAAATATATAATTCTGTATGACTAATTATTTTTATCTACCACTTTGATTTAATCCAAGACAAAGCTTAATTAATGGATTAGTTACATGTCTTCTATTTTGATTTAATCCAATTAAATCAAGTCAAAAATACATATAATTACATATTTGGAATTACCAAAATATCTTCAAATGGTAGAGAAATTTATGCATTTTACAATTAAGCCATTATGTAATTATTGAATTAATCCAATTAATCCAATTAGGTTAAAGTAAATAATCAATGTTATCCAATAACACTTGATTATCTTAGTTGATAATTACAATAATGAATAATATTTTTTTATCAAAATTAATCGGCTACCCAAGTGCTCAATGAGTACACTTCATATTGGGACTCTCTAAGTTCAGACACGTTCGTCATATAAGCATAACTAATATGTATGTAATTCGGCCACCTCGGAATTCACAGAGAACACGAACAACCTTTTGAACTATATAAGTCGAGGTCATCACATATATTTAACAATCCCTCCGTCGTAGGCTATTCCTAGTTGTGTTTAGGAAACATAGAATATACCGTCAAGTTTTCGAGGCGCACAAGTAATGTCGATATGTCCACGATTCTTTACAACTGATGTGATCCACCCTAGGTGATCGGCTTTGGCCAAAGTCTTTAAGAATCGTGACTTACTCACATGGATACCTAAACCCCTTATGGTACACATATGGGCCGACATATCTTATCTTTATTCGCACTTGATTAACGAGTGTATCGGTCCACACCCAACGAATATTTAGAAGCCAGACCATGAAAAGTTTCTAACATACATGGCATCAAAGTGTGGAGGATCTCACACAAAATCAATGTTATCCTATAGTCAAAGGATTACATATGCTACTCGACTCGAGGAAATTCCTATTGACGGTTATGTGTACTTCCAACTATTAGGAATCACATGTGAGTCATTCAGTATTCGGTCCAACCAATACCCATATGTCTATACGAGCTTCCAAAGCTCATGGTACATCGGGTTAAACCATTGGAACTCCAATTCCAATATACGACATATACTAGTCTTCTAGGTTATAGGAATTCAATCGTATTCCAAAACCAACGACTAGGAATATTTACTTTAAGAATAGTTTATAATAGTGATATTATCACAATGTCGGACCACCTAGTATCCAATATTACTACAAGACTATTTTAAGGTCGATGTCATTCTTAACATATTTATACATAAATCTAATATACATAATGGCATTACCATTAATAAGGTTTGAAATGAAGATATAGTTATTTTTATTAATAAATAATAAAATGTACAATATATTATTCGGATTGGCGCTCCAAGCACCAACTCCAATAATGTGTCATGACATTGTTGGTTATAGAATATGTTCGGGCATTATAGTATGCATAAACTAATGCATATGTTTGTATATTATGTGTATAAGCATGTTTTGAAAGTTTGTTCCATATGTTTATGATATATATTATTATAACCTTAACCTATTTTTCTTCTGTCAGTTATGATACGTGTGTGGTTACTTACTGAGTTTTATACCTACCACTAATATAGTTTGCTAGTTTTGCAGGTTGGCCAGCCTTCCACGCCCATGAAAAGTCATGCTCGATACGACAAATCATCCGAGTTGCAGTTGTTGGAGTTGGTGCTCGGCCAGCCAAATTTTATTGTATTTATTGTAAATATGATGTACATTTTATTATGAATAAAATTAAGTAATTTTCATCAATATAATCTTATATATGGTAAAGGTGTAAATGGCCGTAAAATAAATAGTTGTGACATAATTACAAAAGTGCCGCAATTGTTACTGAGAAATGTCACAATACAATTCATTCTTAAATTGTTCCTAGTCAAGGTTTACATACTTGGTCAGTTAGTAAACCTGTGAGGCCGGTACGTGTTGTATATTAGAATTGTTCTAATGGTTTATCTCAGTAGACCATGAGTCTTGAGAGACTCATATAAACACTTAGGTATTTATTAGATAAATATTGAACGACTCATTTAAAGATTTCTAATAGATGGTACACCAACGTCCATAGGAATCTTTACTAGTCGAATATCATATTAGCTCATTTGACTTGGGATACCACTGTGGATATATAAAATATCCTTAATACTTTGATGCCAGTCACGTCAATGATCTTTTAAGGTCAGACCTCCGCCTATTCGTTGGGTATGGATTGATATTCACGATATCTTGTGATGTATCCAAATAGGATCTGTCAGTCCCGTGTATGGGATTTAGGTGTCCAATTTATGATTCTTTGAAATCCTTAGCCGAGGTATGATCAGAAACGAGTTCTGAATATTTATTAAAGAATCATAATTATGTCGCGACACATGAATTATTCATAGCGGAGATTTGACATTTAATATATATCTCAGGAATAATTCGGATAACCTATGACATGGGTATTATATATATGCGATGACTTCGACTTGGATGGTTCAACTTGATTATCTGTGGTCGTCGTAATTTGTGAGTGGACAAATTACGGACATGTAAATGATTTCCGTGACAGATAAACTTGAACCTAGAGAGTCCCGCAATATAAAGTGTACTCGTTGAGCACTTGGACAATTAATTATGGATAATTCAGATTATTCATAATATACACATGTGTATTAAGTAATGTGTATTTATATACAATACATAATTTAGATTAGATACACATTATTAACCAATTGAATTTTGTCACTTGTTTTATTATTATTATTATTAATTAATTTTTAATTAATTATTATTATTAATAAAAGTGGTTAAATATTCTTGGAATATTTTCCTATGTATTTATTTTATCTTTTTGTTAATTAGATAAATAAATTAATTAATTAGTTAATTGATTTATTATTTAAGATAAGAATATTTAGAATATTCTTATTAAATGGCAAATTATGATTTGCTAATCCATGGTTTTTGAACACATGGATTTGATTAACAAAAATCAAAATAAATACATTTGGATAAGGCTAAATTTGTGACAAAATCATTGGCTAAATAAAAAGCAAAACTTGATCAAAACTTGCCTAGAAAATTCGGCCAAGGCTTGGTTTTTTCTATTTAAATGAAATTGTTTCATTTGGTTGAAGTTTAAGCTCATCTCATGTGTTGAGAATCAAAAGAAAAAAGGAGTTAGGGTTCTTAAACATAAAATCAACACCAAATGAAGAAAAATGAAGGAGTTGGAAATTAAAGATTAAGGTAATATTGAATTTCCAATTTCTATTTTTCTTGTTTTGTTTCTTGAAGCATGAAAATATATATTAGATATGTATTTTGCATGACTTACTAATATATATATATATATATATATTTGATATGTATATGAAGTAAAATTCGGTGATAGATTGTTTAATAATCTTAATTATTTTCTTTTATTAGCATGTGTAATGAGATTAATTAGAGAATTAATCTCAAAATTAAAATTGTCATTCTAGAGTGATATTACCACTCTAATATTGCCTAGAATTGTTCTTGAAACTTTATGTTGTGGTGATTTAATTTGGTGTAAATTAATTGGATTAATTTTGTAAATAAATTGAATTTTGGTAAGAAAATTGGACAAAAATGAAACCGGATCAGATCTTGTTATGGACCTTCAAATAGAATATTTTTCATGTAAAAATATGTTATTTGGATGATATTGGATGTGTATTAGGTGATGGATTAATTCCGGAAATTGTTCCGGGGCGAAAACGCGAGAAAACGGCAAAATTCACGTTGAATCGAGCTCATTGCGTGCCGGCTGTGATCCCAGCGAACTGGACACTGTTCGGGCAGCCCAAGGGCTGACCGAACACTTCCCAAGTGTCCGGGTTGGCCCGGCTTGGTGGTTGGTCAACCGGTTTGACTGTTTGCCAGTTACGCGTAGTATTTATCGAAAAATATTTTCGTAAAATAATTCGTCGTGTTTCGAAATATATTATGTTATCAAATGTTAATAAATAATATATTTAAACTTATTTGGGTGAATTAAAAATATTTGATATTTATTAATTCGCTCAGAAAATTTTAAAATGTTTTAAAAACCTTTTTCGCCTTCCATCGCACCCTTCCGCTGCTTACACCCCAACAAAATGGTATCAGAGCGTCTGATCTGACCGGCGTAAACACACACGTATAACGCAAGCGCACGTATCGTTCAAGTAGTATAAAAATATCGATCACATGAGGACTTAATTCCTACTATTGTTATTAATTGTTGATACTATTTATTTACAAATATCTAATTGAGGGAGAATGGAATTGATTGCTTGAATGATTTGATTTGTAGATTTGCTAAATAAATAAAAAGATAAAAAGACAAAAGAAAATACTAAGGAAAATAAAAGACTCAAAGATCTAGGGTTGTGAATCTTTCTAATATCTTTTAAAAGATGAAGTAGTTATATCATAGTTGGGTAAAATATTGAATTATTAATCTGGAACACTCTAAATTATGTAAAAGCCTCTTCCGATGGTCATTTACAAATACCTAGAATAATCAAATTGAACCATATGTCTATGTCAATTAAATTACCTAGATTCATTAAGATTGAATTCCAATTATTGATTACCCCCGCCCGACAGGTATATGTCTATCCTGTAAGGAAATCTATTAAAGGTTTATCTATCCTTAAAGAAGATCGTGGGTTGTTGAGTATAATGTCTTTAAACTTAAAATCCCTATGTCTAGTTCATTTTAAGTTTATCTAATCAATTTTATTAGTGGTCATTTAATAAAAAGGCATTAAGGTTATGACTCAACAAATAATTCTTTTAGTTACCAAAACTATAATCTAACCCTTTGTAAATCGGTGTGATATTAGATTTATCACAACCCTAGATATTTAACTTAGTTATAACACATAATTAGAACAAGTAAAAAGACATAAAAATTACTAAAAAGTAAATGCGGAAAAATAAATAAAATGCTAAGGTAAAAGGAATTAACTTCTACTATTTACTATTTAGATATCTCCCATAAAATAATATATAATCTTGTGATATTTTAAACCAACCGTCCAGAATGGCGGTATCCTGATTAAGTCAAATTCAAATATACCAGCCATAAGGCGGAACAGAAATATAAATTTAAACCAACCGTCCAGTATGGCGGTATCCTCATTAAGTCAGGTTTACCAGATTAAATTAAATAACCAACCGTCCGGAATGGCGGTATCCTTTATTAATATGATTTTAAATAGTTTATATATCATATTTTAAGGGAGATTAATCTAAAAAGCAATAGTAAAAGAATTACCTTATTACCTCAGCATAGAGAAGTTACCCCCCTCATGGATGGATAGAATTACTACTACAAAGCGTAAATAAAACTGAATAAAAGAAGCAAATAAGAAGAACTCTCTTTTATTTATAAGGATTTCAGAGGAAGAGGTACATTTGAAACTAAAAAATTCGAAATCTATTTATAGGCAAAAAATCTAATTTTTTATTATTATTTTTCAGATTTTTATTTTTTTATTATTTTTCTGATTTTTATTTTTTTTTTTATATTATTTTTTTGGATCGCTGAATTTTCGACACGTGGCATGGTGTGCTAAAATGACGGCTCGTTGAATCTTTGACATGTGGCATGGTGGTGCAATTACCAAAATACCCTCGGTGTCGGGATGCCCAAAATACCCTTTTCGCCAAATTTCACAGTTTTGCTCCAAATCACCTCCAGAATATCTTGAAACTTTATTTTGGTGTCGGGATGCCCAAAATACCCTCGGTGTCGGGACGCCCAAAATTACCAAAATACCCTTTTTGCCAAATTTCACCAAATTTCACAGTTTTGCTCCAAATCACCTCCAGAATATCTTGAAACTTATTTTGGTGTCGGGATGCCCAAAATTACCAAAATTTGTGTCGGGACGTCCAAAATTACCAAAATACCCTTTGTGCCAAATTTCACAAAATTTCACAGTTTTGCTCCAAATTACCTCCAGAATGTCCTGAATCTTTATTTATCTGCAAAATAACACAAAACACATCAAAATATTCACAAAACTCAAGAAACTATACAAAATATCAAGTTAAATGAGTGGGAAATAGTGATACATTTATCACTCATCATGATCCTACATCCAAAATAATTTTTCATGTCTTAAATATTTGATATTTAATTCAATTTATTTTACACATGCTTGAGAATTAATTGATTGGATCATTATTTTGGTTGTTTGACAATTTTTGTAAAATCCCCATAATAGGCTTTGTGTTTTGTGAGTGTACTGTACACTAATGGATATAAATATTTTTCTTGATACCGTGGTTGTATCTGCCAAAGCAGTGCGGCTATAGTTAATGGAAATTTGTTTATATCGATAAAACTTATTTGTTAAGAAATAAATTCGAGCAAACGTGCATACCAATAGATGCAAAAGCAATGAAGTGATGCATTAGTACCTTGGATATGTACATTGACGAGTATTGCCTTGAACACGCCCCATCCAATAGATGCCAAAGCAGTGAGGATCAGAAACGGTTCAGGACCTATTTTAAAGAGTCACATTGGATGTGATTGATAATTGTTACCTAGTTTCAAATATATTTGGGCACAATGTGCCAAAGCTGTGTGTTCAAATATATTTGTGAGGTATACTTTCTGCTATAGAATTTAATTTAATTATTGAATTCTCGTATTTTATTTGGGGATTATCAATTTACATAAAATAGTGGGAGGGCATCCTTATATTAAAATTCCATGATATGTTGGATGTTTTCTGATATTGATGAAATTACTTTTATCTGCTAACTTCTGTTTCTTTTGTAAAGTTTGTGATGGCAGCTATTACTTCCTCTAATCCGTTTGCTCGTATTCTGGACGCGAACAAATTGACTAGGCTTGAGAATTTTAGTGAATGAGAATTAGATCCTAAGATAGTCTTGAGATCAGAGAAGTTGGGTTATATGCTGGATAATCCAGTGCCACTAGATATTGCACCGGAGTATTTACCTGAAGAGAGTGAGGTATTTGAGAAGTGGAAGGATGATGATCTGAGAGTCAGGTCACTCATTCTTTGTTCTACGTCTCCTGGTATAAAGAGGCAGTATGCTGATATGTCTGACTCCTACAACATTATAACTCAACTTCGGAAGCTATTTTTAAACCAGGAGCAGACCCTGGTGTACAGAATCTCTGTGGAATTTTTCCACGCTCGTTTGGCTGATGGAAAGCCTGTGAGTCCACAAGTCCTACATATGATGGATCTCATGAAGCAACTCTGAAAGTTTGACTTTCAACTGAATGAGACTTTGGGCAGGAATTTGATTCTTGGCTCACTCCCACGGGCATATTCACAGTTCATTATGAACTTCAACATGCACGGTATTCATTATTCCTACAGTCAATTGCATAGGATGCTTCAGACTGCTGAGAAGGACATTAAGAAATGTGTGCCGACATTTATCTCAAAATCTTTTTGCCTAGTTCTTATTCTTCTCAATCTACAAGATTGAGCAAGAAGAAGAAGAAAAAGGCAAAGAAGACTGGTTCTGGTGTTCCTCCCAAAGGAAAAGTTGAAAAGCCAGGCAAGTCGAAGAAGAAAAAACTGCTGAGGACAATTGCCACCAATGTGGCAAGATTGGACATTGAAGGCACAATTGTCCAGACTACATAGCTTTCGTCAGACGGGAGAGAGCCTCTGCATCAGGTATGTTTATTTTCCCTATCATTGATATCTCTTTGACTTGTGAAGTCATTGGTTCTGGATGGGTTTTAGATTCTGCTAGTCCGACTCACATCTGCAATTCTTTGCATGGACTGAGGGTCAATAGGATGTTAAATCCAGGCGAGATGCAGCTGCGTTTTGGGAATGGAGATTCTTTATATGCAGCTGTCGTTGGCGAATACGAGATTTGTCTATCCAGAGGCAGCATCATTTTGACGGATTATGTTTTTGTGTCTAGTTATGTAGCTAATATTATCTCTCTGTTTGTATTAGATACAAAAGGATATCATGTACATATTAAGAATCATTCTATGTATATATATGATATGAATGATGTTTTGTTACACAAATATTCAAATTTACAAGGTCATTATATTTTGCATACTATTAGAGATGTTTATGAAATTTGGGGATAATAAACGTAAAAGATCTGAAATAACTGATTCTAAATTGTGGCATATGCGGTTAGGTCATATAGGTGTACGACGCATAACTCAGTTGATTAAGAATGGTTTGATTGAAAATCTAACCATACAATCTTTTCCAACTTGTGAATCTTGAATTCAGGGTAAAATGACCAAAGCCTTATTTATTGATGTTGGACATCGGGCCACTGACTTATTGAAGCTCGTTCATAGTGATGTATGTGGTCCTATAAGTCACACTGCTCATAGTGCTTCGTAACATTTACCAATGATTTGTCACGTTATGGTTATATTTATTTGATTAAAAATAAATCGGAAACCTTTGAAAAATTCAATGAATTTCGAAACGAAATAGAAAAACAAACAGATAAATTCATCAAATGCCTTCTATCAAATCGATGCGGTGAATATATGAGTAGTGAATTCACCAAGTATCTTAAAGATAATGGGATTCTCGCTCAATATACTCCTCCGGGTACTGCACAACACAATGAAGTATCTAAAAGGATAAATCGGACTTTATTGGATATGGTCTGATCCATGTTGAGTTTTACAGATCTACCTTACTTTTTGTGGGGGTATGTTATTCTAACTGCTGCACATCTGCTGAATAGGATTCATTCTAAAGATGTTCCCACTACTCTATATGAGATATGGGTTGGTAGGAAACCGAAACTTAATTATATTAGGGTTTGGGGCAGTCCTACATACGTCAAGGTGACGCGACAGGATAAACTCTTGCCTCGAGGGCGAAAAGTTAAGTTTGTTGGATATCCTTCGAATTCCAAAGGATATCAATTCTATGAACCCGAGCATCAAAATGTGTTCGTAGCTCGTTTTGCCAGATTTCTTAAAGAGGAATTCTTGGCAGAAAATGGTAATTATAGAAAGGTTGAGCTTGATGAAGTTCAACCTATAGATGACAGACTGACAGAGGAATCATAAGTTCAGACAGAAGCAGAACTTTCTAGTTCCACTCTCCGTAGGTCTACTAGGATATCAAGGCCTCATGAGCGCTTGTATTTGATACAGGACAAGAGTCTCGATGTGCTCCTTATTGAGGAGACTGATCCATATACCTACAAAGAAGTAATGTTAGACATTGATTCCGCTAAATGGCAGAAAGCCATGAATTCTGAAATGGACTCTATGCATCAGAATCAAGTATGGGACTTGGTTCAGCTTCCTGGGGAATTGTTCCCGTAGGTTGTAAATGGGTTTACAAAAGGAAGCGCGGGCCTGATGGGAAGGTTGAAACCTTCAAAGCCCGACTAGTTGCTAAAGGTTACACTCAAAGGCCAGGTGTGGACTATGATGAAATTTTTTCACCAGTAGCGATGTTAAAGTCTATTAGGTTTCTATTGGCTATCGCTGCTTACCATGACTATGATATTTGGCAAATAGATGTCAAAACGGCTTTTCTTAATGGATTTCTTGATGAAGAAATCTATATTGAATAGCCAGAGGGTTTTGTCTCCAGCCAAAATTTTGACATGGTATGTAAGCTTAAGAAGTACATCAAGCTTCGCAGAGTTGGAATATTCGTTTTGATAAAGTAGTCAGATTGTCTGGTTTTCTCAAAAACGAGAAGAACCTTGTGTTTATAAGAAGGTTAGTGGGAGTATGATCGTGTTCTTAGTTCTTTATGTTGGAGACATCATGATCATTAGAAATAATCTTGGAATGATGCAGGGTGTTAAAACATATCTCTGTAAGAACTTCTCCATGAAAGACCTGGGTGAAGCTTCATATATACTTGGTATAAAACTCTATAGAGATAAAGAAATGAAGCTGATTGGGTTATCCAATCTTCGTACATAGATAAGATCCTAGAAATGTACAATTTTAGCAATTGTAAAGTTGCTAATATACCTTTTCAACATGGCATTCATCTTTCGAAGAAGATGTGTTCTCGGACGGAAGATGAAAAGGCTAGAATGTCTAGTCAGCCTTATGCATCATGCTTAGGAAGCATTATGTATGCCATATTATGTACGAGACCTAATATTAGCCATGCAGTAAGCATTACTGGCATATATCAATCAAATCCAGGTAACGACCATTGGATGGTCGTTAAACATATCGTAAAGTATCTAAAAGGTACTAAGGATAAGTTTCTTATTTATGGAGAAAATGATTTACATATAAGAGGGTATACAGATTCTGACTTTCAGTCAGATCTTGATGATAGAAAGTCTACTCCAGGTTTTGTATTTACTCTTAATAATGCTGCAGTCAGTTGGAAATGTTCCAAACAAAGATCAACAGTTGATTCCACCACTGAGATGAAATATATTGCGGCATCAGATGATGCAAAGGAAACTGTATGGATTAGAAAATTTATCACATAATTGGGAGTTGTCCCAAGCATCGATGACTCGATCCCGTTGTTAAGTGATAATAGTGGTGTCGTTGCACAAGCAAAAGAACCCAGAGCGCATCGGAAATCGAAACATGTGGAACGAAAGTACCACATTATTCATGAATCATCGCTCGATGAGATGTTGCCATATGTAAGAAATCCGGAGAGGACAACATAGCAGACCCGCTTGCGAAAGCCTTGCCTTCGAGACTATATGATATACATGTAGAGGCGATGGATATTAGATACCATCAAATTTGGCACTAGAGCAAGTGAGAGAAAATATTGGAGTTGGTGCTCGGCACGCCAAATTTTGTTGTATTTATTGTAAATACAATGTATATTTTATTATGAATAAAATTAAGTAATTTTCATCAATATAATCTTATAGATGGTAAAGGTGTAAATGACCGTAAAATAAATAGTTGTGACATAATTGTAAAAGTGCCGCAATTGTTACTGAGAAATGTCACAATACAATTCATTCTTAAATTATTCCTAGTCAAGGTTTACATATTTGGTCAGTTAGTAAACCCATGAGGCCGGTACATGTTGTATATTAGAATTGTTCTAATGGTTTATCTCAGTAGACCATGAGTCTTGGGAGACTCATATAAACACGTAGGTATTTATTGGATAAATATTGAACAACTCATTTAAAGATTTCTGATAGATGGTACACCAACGTCCATAGGAATCTTTACGAGTCGAATATCATATTAGCTCATTTGACTTTTGATACCACTGTGGATATATAAAATATCATTCATACTTTGATGTCGGTCACGTCAACGATCTTTTAAGGTCAGACCTCTGTCTATTCGTCGGGTATGGACTAATACTCACTGTGGGAACACAGAAACTGGGCGACGCATGGTGTTCCGGGCTCGCGGCCCGGTTGGGAGTACGGAGTAGCCCGCGGAGGACTAAACCGGAGAATAATGGAGTCGCCACCCGGTGTGAACCGGGAAAATGAGATTTAAGGCCGCACTCACCCCTCCCAATGGAAGACCTCAAACCGTTGGGTTCAGAATGGTCCCTTACTTATGCCACTTGTAATAAAATGATTTGTGCAATAATCTAACCAAGCCTAATCAACATGTTTTCAAGGATGATTTATCCCTAAGTTCGCATGCATACATCAACAAATTCATCTAAATTTACATGTTACACATATCCGAATTTGCATACAACCTATTTGCATGTAATCTATGTCTCAATTTGCATACAGATAAATTTACATACGTAAAGCATACAATTTCACATTGGTAGACACAGAAGCGCGAACAAATAACATTCATACAAGCATGCATATTAAGGAAAGACAATTAAGCGCATGACGGAAATAGATACCTAAAGCGGTACTATAAATGCATAAGGTAAAAAAAAGAGACAACTATATGCTAAAATAGACATGTCGTGATGTGATGAAAAGGACTCAGTGCAGTGGGTGCGCGTCCGTGTAGCGTTCTTAAACGCGTTCGAACGGTAAACAGAAGGTTCGCGTTCGAGAACGCGTTCGAACGGAACCAAAGCTGATGCATGTTGAAACCAAGAAAATATGTGTGTGTTCGCGTAGCGTTCGAGAACGCGTTCGAACGGAACCAAACCTGATGCATACAACACATACATAAACAAACAAATCCACAATGTAGGACCAAAAAGTCCTCATGTTCTTCGAAGGTCAATGCCTCATAATCCAACAAGTCATCATGTTTCCCCTTCAGTTTACTGGTAACTGACTCCATCTGATCACAGAGTTTCTGTATCTCGGCCTAAGACCCAATCACTCTGCCTGTTGCATACTCTGCCATATCATCATCAAAATCGGGGATATCATCCCCCAACCCATTCGGAGGCTCCTCACGCCTCACATTCTCATAATTTCCCCCAGCACGTGGCACAGCCATATTAGCCACAGCAGCGGTCAAGGCTTGTAACTGTTCAGTAATATTGGTGAGACTGTTCTCAAACTGATCCATACGGGATGATTCATTCTCTGATTCACGCATGTTTGCTATTGGCCTTTTAACAAGTCTTCCATTTTCCCTAACCCAACGGATATCTATGATGGTTCTTTTAACACAAGAGAGTTAACATGATGTATGTATGCATGAGATGCATGAGATATGTGTGATACAAGGAATATATCAACTCATTAAAATTTTCACACAAATCGGCCCATCATCATTTAGAAGCTTTTGGGCTAACTGTCATAGGAGTGAACTCGTCCCAATTTAAATGGCCCAACAAGTTCACATCTCATGGCAAGAAGTCCAACCGTTTTCAAATGATAATGTTCCTAAACACAAACATATAATGGCCCATTGGCGTTTTAGAAGCTTTTGGCCCAATCATCATAAGATATATTCTTGTCCCAGTTTAAATGGCCCAACAAGCCCATACCTCATGACAAAAGGTCTGAATGGATCCAAACGACCATGTTCCCAAACACAAGCACATAGAGATAATTCAAGTATTAAAACAATAATTTCTACAAAGTGACCCATCAACATTTCAGAAGCATTGGGCCTAATTGTCATAGGATACGAACTCGTCCCGGTTTAAATGTCCCAACAAGTTCGCATTCCTGACAAGAAGTCCAATTGCATCCAAATGAGGATGGTCCACAAGCACAAGGAAATAGTTGATATAGGCCATACAACCCCGGTCTACGTGTGGGTTTGTGGGAGTGTAGACAAAGACTCTCGCTGGTGAAGGATTACTCACAACTAGGTCTCCCCACTCAAGGGTTCGAACGACCAAGTGAGCGCACCTTTTTTATACCCTAAAGTACGTGCCAATAAGTCATAGCGTGTGACTAACTGTCAAATGGATTTCTTATTGCAGATTCCCCAGAGGGAGGGTGGAGCGAACTCTCTTAATACCCAAGCCTCTTAGGCTCTTATCGCTTGGTGACAGGAATAAGCAACAAGTCCTCCAAATTAGTCTGTCACAACAAGCCAATGGTCATGATTATCTAGGTGCATTCACAGCTTTTCCTTATAGAAAGGTAGTGAATGAAGGAAGACATCAAACCATTACCTAGTCTTAAAATGTCTTTGGTCAAGCCCCCATTTTACCCATTGTAGACACAATTAATTAAAACACAAATCCAAACATTACAAGACATTATTTCGGGGCCGATTCTCTATCCCCAGTGGAGTCGTCAGACTGTGGGAACACAGAAATTGGGCGACGCATGTTGTTCCGGGCTCGCGGCCCGGTTGGGAGTACGGAGTAGCCCGCGGGGGACTAAACCGGAGAATAATGGAGTCGCCACCCGGTGTGAACGGGAAAATGAGATTTAAGGCCGCACTGACCCCTCCCAAGGGAAGACCTCAAACTGTTGGGTTCGGAATGGTCCATTACTTATGCCACTTGTAATAAAATGAGTTGTGCAATAATTTAACGAAGCCTAAGCAACATGTTTCCAATGATGATTTATCCCTAAGTTCGCATGCATACATCAACAAATTCATCTAAATTTACATGTTACACATATGTGAATTTGCATACAGCCTATTTGCATGTAATCTATGTCTCAATTTGCATACAGATAAATTGACATACGGAAGCATACAATTTCACATTGGTAGACACAGAAGCGCGAACAAATAACATTCATACAAGCATGCATATTAAGGAAAAATAATTAAGCGCATGACGGAAATAGATACCTAAAGCGGTACTACAAATGCATAAGGTACAAAAAAGACAAATATATGCTAAAATATACATGTCGTGATGTGATGAAAAGGACTTAGTGCAGTGGGTGCGTGTTCGTGTAGCATTCTTAAACGCGTTCGAACGGTAAACAGAAGGTTTGCGTTCGTGTAGCGTTCGAGAACGCGTTCGAACGGAACCAAACCTGATGCATGATGAAACCAAGAAAATGCGTGTGCGTTCGCGTAGCGTTCGAGAACGTGTTTGAACGGAACCAGACCTGATGCATACAACACATACATAAACAAACAAATCCACAATGTAGGACCTCACGTATCCGATTGAACTCATCTCGCATCCAATCGAACATACACTATCTGGCATGGCAAAGCATCGTGGTAAAGGATTTTAACCTCTCAAAATAGAAGGCCTTTAATAGCATTTACTAAGCCCATGCGCAAAAAACACAATACATATATAAAGAAGTGAAGACAACGATACCGGACTTCGTGTATCCGATTGAACATATCTCACATCCAATCGAATATACATTATCTGGCGCGGCAAAGCATCGTGGTAAAGGATTTTAACCTCTCAAAATAGAGGACCTTTAATCGCACTTACTAAGCCCATGCGCTTTATCTCACAATGCATATAAGAAATAAAAGAAACAATATCTGACTTCGTATACCCGATTGAACACATCTTATATTAATAACATCAACCGACGCGGCAAAGCATCGTGGTAAAGGGTTTTAACCCCTCAAATAGGGGACCTTTTAATCCGACTTACTAAGCCCATGCGCTCGATCACATCATTACGCAAACGAATAACATGCAGAGATTAAATAACGAATAATAAACACCTCAAAACAACAGAAAACGAAATATGCACCGTTTACTCAAGTGGTACGTGGAGTTGTATCTCGAGTACAGATCATACTACCGTTCATTCGGAATCGGCTATGAAATTATGTCCGGGTTTCCATCCTATATACCACAAGAGGCGACACATTTTCCATTTTATTCAAAGCCACAACATGCATCCACAAATGACTCATGCGAATAGAATTCAATAAACAATTAAAAGACGAATATAACTAATAAAAGTGTGCCCTCAGGTCTAACCTTTTATGTCGACTCTCGAAAGTACGGTGCACGATCGTCGGAAAATGAGGTGTTGGTTTCAATAATATGTCCCAAACAAAGATTAAGCATATGAAATACTATAAATGAATATATATTAAACTTTGAAGTATGGCGGAATCATACTTACAATGCTATGTTGATGAAGAAGTGATGAAGAAAACTTTGAATCTCCAAGCTATAAGTTTCGGCCAAGGGAGGAAGAGGTGGAAAGCTCCAAGCTTTGTGTATTCCAAGCTCTTTGATGGTTTCCCTATCACCTCTTTTGATCCTTCAATGTGCTAGCAAGAGGAAAGAAGAAAATCAAATCTTCTTTTCCCTTCAATGGAGTTCACGGCAATGTGAAGAAATTTGAGAGAGAAAGAGTTTTGTGTAATTGTTTTTGTTTTACCAAAAATCAATTTATATTTATGTCATAATATTATTAAATAATAATAAACTTATGACACAAACCATGCAATGGCTTAGAGTGTCAAACACTCAAACTCCATGCAAAACCTTTGAGTGTAATGCACACTATCACCATGCAATGCCTTATCAATTAAATAATGCATATAATGACAAGTGTCATGTGGGCCCCACACGTTTCCAAATGAAAGTGGGCCCACGTGCACTCACGCGTTCGGGTTCGATATTTCCGAAATACCGAGCTTACGTCGCGACGTTAATTAAACCGAATTTAAATAAATAATTGCGCCTGGCGAAATTATTATTTACGTCGCTAACGAATTAATTCTAAATTAACTCGTATGCCCGAATTAAAATCTAATTTTAATTTCGCGTCGAAATCGAATTTCGATTATTATATCGAATATAATAATTTTATCGATTAATTCCAAATAATCGTTCTCTCTCTAAATTAGGCACTTTATCCAAGATAAAGTTTCTCCGCAATTAATCCAAGATTAATTAAGTCCGAATCAAATATCATAGGTGAATCTTCAGGAAGCGACCCAAGAGATCTCCGGATATTTGGCAGTAAATACGATCGTCGGATAATCCGAACACGTACGTACCTTGTACTACGTTCTTACCGATTCACAAGACAAGGTTGGCTTCTAGCAAAGCGCCATGCCTACCCAATTCTCCAGAAATATTCTTATAGGAATATATAAGATCTATATCAAGCGTAGTATACCGTAGTATTGCGTACATCGATCCAGTATCGGATGATCACATGTTAGGCCTGGGGCTGGAGATGTGTCTGCCCCGTACGAAACATATATCGGACATCAAACAACCAGTCTCTTTAAATCGGACAATCCTGACCTGGTCATATTGTCCCGACGGTTGCAACCTTTTATAGAGTACTAGTTCTGTGCCCTGCGTGATCATCACCTCCATATGTCTGAAGCGATACTTCCATCTTGACATCACATCCAGTACACTACGATTCTCGATAAACCCAGAAGAGGTGTACACAGAACCGGTTAAGGTCCCCAACCACCAAAACCAAAGTTTACCGATTGTCGCAAGTACTAGCGATGTAAGTAAGTCTCAGGTTAAGACCATATACACCTACCCTGAAGCGGCCTCCCATAGACCGCAGACATACTACCAATGGGATTCCGCGGGGTCTATCCAGAGCGAAGCTGTTTTCCGTACCATCGGTAAAACACAACCTCCTATCGCACTTGCATAAGTATCCAATACTTAAATATATGAGAACTATGCCGTTGTGCCCTCACAACGTGCACAAGCGCAATACTAGTCTATTCCGCATTATCGATGTCCGATCTCGATAATACTCCGACTAGGGATATTTAATGATTAAACCTTTATGGATTGATACTGTCTCATATCATCTCAATCCGGTATTAATCATGGACTTTCGCCATTTATATATCAAAGTAAATAATATTACAAAACGGCAAAAGGCAATTTCATTATCACATAGTTAATTTTGTACAATAATACAATATCATTTACAAACAGTGACGCTATGGGACATAATGTCTAACAATCTCCCACTTGGCCTATAGCCAGTCACTCAAGCATCTAATACCCGAACTATGTATGTGTCGTTCGAACACTTGCTGAAGAACAGCCTTCGTCAGCGGATCTGCAATGTTGTCATCTGATGTGACCTTCTCGACCTTTACATCGCCACGATGTATAATCTCACGAATCAGATGGTAACGTCGAAGAACATGCTTGGACCGTTGATGAGACCTTGGTTCCTTAGCCTGCGCTATAGCCCCGTTATTGTCACAATACAATGGAACGGGCTCTGCTGCTAACGGAACTACTCCTAATCCGATTAGGAACTTTCGGATCCAAACTGCCTCCTTTGCTGCTTCAGATGCAGCGATGTACTCTGCTTCTGTTGTTGAATCGGCAACAGTATCTTGCTTGGAAGATTTCCAGCTCACTGCTCCGTTATTCAAACAAAAAATGTACCCGGATTGTGACCTGTAGTCATCATTGTCGGTTTGGAAACTTGCATCGGTATACCCAGATACCGCAAGTTCTCCACCTCCATAAATTAAGAAAGCATCCTTAGTTCGTTTAAGATACTTAAGGATATTCTTAACTGTTATCCAGTGACCTTCACCTGGATCGGCCTGATAGCGACTGCACATGCTCAAAGCATATGAGACATCAGGTCGTGTACATATCATGGCATACATGATCGATCCGACTGCCGAGGCGAACGGTATCCGACTCATGTTGTCTCTCTCTTCCTGAATCTTAGGACACATGTCCTTAGACAGAGAAGGTACCACGTACCATTGGAACCAATCCCCTCTTGGATTATTCCATGTTGAATCGCTTCAACACTTTATCAATGTATGTACTCTGGGAGAGTCCAAGCAGCTTTCTAGATCTATCCCGGTAGATCTTTATTCCAAGAATAAAGGCTGGTGCTTCTCCCAGATCTTTCATGGAGAATTTTAATGAAAGCCAAGCTTTCACCGACGTTAGCATGGGAATGTCATTGCCTATAAGCAATACGTCGTCGACATAAAGGACAATAAAAGTAAGTGCTCTCCCACTAACCTTCTTGTATACACAAGGGTCATCTGCGTTTTGCACGAAATCATATTCTTTTATGATCTCATCAAAACGCTGATCCCATGACCGTGATGCTTGCTTCAATCCATAAATGGATCGATTTAACTTACAAACCTTGTTTGCAAGTCTTGGCACGATAAAACCGTCAGGCTGTTGCATATAAACATCCTCCAAAAGGTTTCCGTTAAGGAAAGCGGTCTTAACGTCCATCTGCCATATCTCGAAGTCGAAATATGCAGCTATTGCAAGCATTATCCGAATGGATTTAATCATGGCAACGGGTGAGAAGGTTTCGTCATAATCAATACCATATTGTTGATGATACCCCTTCGCTACAAGCCTAGCTTTGTACATTTGAACGTTGCCATCCATGTCGGTCTTCTTCTTGAAGATCCATCTGCATCCAATAGGCTTTACGCCTTCTGGTGCATCAACCAGTGTCCAAACTTGGTTGGCGTACATGGAATCCATCTCGGACTTCATGGCTTCTTGCCATAAAGCGGAATCGATATTTTGTATCGCTTCCTCATACGTAGCCGGCTCATTATCCTCATAAGATTAATATCTACATGAGGTGTGAGATCAGGAACCCATACCTCTCAGGTACTGTTCTGACTCTCTCCGACCTACGCGGTCCTTGTGTATGTGAAGTTTGTGGTACAGACTCATCCCGGACGGTCTGTTCTTGTTCCGTCGTTGATTCATTGCCAGGAACAGTATCACTACGATCTTCATCGAGTTCTACTTTCCTCCCACTCACCACTGCATTTATAAAATCCTTTTCAAGGAAAAATGCTTGTAGAGCAACAAATACTTTGTTCTCTTGTGGGTGATAGAAGTAATATCCTTTGGTTTCCCTAGGATATCCTACGAAAAGGCATTTATCAGATTTGGGTTCAAGTTTGGTACCTTCCAAACGTTTAACATATGCCCAGCATCCCCAAATCTTCAGGAAAGAGAAACCTGGTTTCCTTCCTGTCCATATCTCATACGGAGTCTGTTCGACAGACTTCGACGGTACCTTATTCAAAATAAGTATAGCACTGTTTAATGCGTATCCCCAGAAGGATATTGGTAGCTCAGTGCGACTCATCATTGACCTTACCATGTCCAACAAGGTGCGGTTTCTCCGTTCGGACACACCATTTAATTGCGGTGTTCCAGGAGGAGTCCACTGCGAAAGAATACCATATTCTTTCAAGTAATCTTGAAACTCATAACTTAAGTATTCCCCACCACGGTCTGACCGTAATGTCTTAATACTCTTCCCTGTTTGTTTCTCTACTTCGTGTCGAAACTCTTTGAATTCTCAAAAGTTTCCGACTTGTGTCTCATAAGATACACATAACCGTAACGAGATGCATCATCTGTAAAGGTTACGAAGTAGTGAAATCCACCTCTAGCCTGGCTAGACATGGGCCCGCATACGTCAGTATGAACGAGAGCCAACAGTTCTGTGGCACGTTCACCTTTACCGCTAAAAGGTGATTTAGGCATTTTGCCTAAAAGACAAGATTCGCAGACGTCATATGAATGAGATCAAATTCGTCCAAGTACCCTCTTTGAAAGTGTGGATGGCGAGTCTTGTTGATGTGTCCTAGACGACAATACCACATATAAGCTTCATCTTTTAGATTACTCCTTTTGACCTTTTGTTTGTCATTTTAGGAGATTCATTTATATTCAAAATATAAAGACCGTTATTTGCAACAGCTGTGCAAATTTCTGCATCATTTTTATATAAATAACACCCAGTGTTTCTAAATACAAAGTGTAACCCTGCTGGGTTAACAAAGATACAGATATAATATTCCTAGTTAAACTAGGTACAAAATAACAGTTCAAAAGTTTAAGTACATGCCCTGAGGGCAGTTCTAAAACAAAAGTCCCTACGGCCAAAACAGCAACAGGTGTTCCGTTTCCGACCCGTAGATCCATCTCCCCTGACGCCAGAACCCTGCTATCTGCAGATCCTGCACATCAGTACAAATATGAGCACACAACCAGAATCAAAACAAAATCCAATTTTAAAACTAGAAGTATTCATATTTATCTCAATAATAACAAACATACAAGAGGCGATGCCTTGCCAGCCTTGATATCCTCCCTCTGCCCATTGCTCATTCGGCAGTCACGTTTCCAGTGACCCCTCTTGCCGCAGTTGAGGCAGATGTCGCGAGATTTGTCCTTTGGCTTCCTAGAAGCCACTGTCAACTTGTCTTTGCCCTTCTTCTTGAACTTTTTCTTCCTCGCACCTCCAATTGCCTTGGGCCCAGCCCTTGGCGCATGAGAGGTCGATGCATAATGCACCTCGCGCTTGCTCCCCTTTAGGAGTTCCCTTTCGGACTCCTTCAGCACGGACAACAACTCTCCAAGAGTGTCGTCAGTATCCATCAACTTATAGTTGATGATGATTTGTTTCCAAGTATCGGGCAGCGATTGTAATAGCAATATCAATGTCAGCTCTGCCTCCAAGACAATGCCCATCTTGGCCAACTCATCTATGTTAGCGATCATTTGAGTCCCGTGGACCTCAACTGATGT
>SKCR01004014.1:0-26719 GCA_019454045.1 Zanthoxylum bungeanum | reverse complement strand
TCGACTCGAGGAGATTCCTATTGACAGTAGTGTGTACTTCCAACTATTAGGGATCACCTGTGAGTCATTCAATATTCGCTCCAAAGAATACACACACATCTATACGAGCTTCCAAAGCTCATGGTACATCTGGTTAAACCATTGGAACTCTAATTCCAATATATGACATGTGCTGGTCTTTTAGGTTATAGGAATTCGACCGTATTCCAAAACCAACGACTATGTATATTTACTTTAAGAATAGTTTATAATAGTAATATTATCCCAATATCGGACCACCTAGTATCCAATATTACTACATGACTATTCTGAGGTCGATGTCATTCTTAGCATATTTACATATCAATCTAATATGCATAATGACATTACCATTACTAAGGTTTGAAATGAAAATGTGGTTATTTTATTAATAAATAATAAAATATAATGTATAATATATTATTCGGATTGGCGCTTCAAGCACCAACTCCAATAAAATCCTATTTGTTTAGTGTCAATCCGGATGATACCGTAGTCCCATCTCCTCCATATGTTTATCAAATAACTTAGGAGGTAAGGCCTTAGTAAGCGGGTCTGCTATGTTGTATTGTTCTTGAACCTTCAAGACCACTATGTATTTTCATTCAATAATCTCTCTAATCACGCTATATTTCCTTTATACATGTTTAGACTTGGAATGCATTCTTGGCTCCTTTGCCTGGGCAATGGCTCCGCTCTTATCACAATACAATGGGATCAAATCCGTAATACTAGGCACAATGTCCAATTCTATGATGATTTTTTTTAATTCAAACAGCTTCTTTAGCAGCTTCTAAAGCCGCTATAAATTTCGTCTTAGTGGTGAAATCAGTTGTTGAGCCTTGCTTTGAACATCACCAACTAACATCACAACCATGAAGGGTAAATATGTATTAGGATGTAGACTTTCTATCATCTGGATCTCCCTGAAAGTTAAAGTCTGTATAACCCTTAACTTGTATCTCATCTTCTCCATAAATGAGAAACTTATCCTTAGTACCCTTAAGATATTTCAAGATATGTTTCACAGCTGTCCAATGATCATTACTCAGATCAGATTGATATCGACTAGTCACACTGATGCCGAAACTGATGTCAGGTCTCATATATAGCATAACATATATAATGCTTCCAATACAAGAAGCATATGGCAAGTTAGACATTCTAACTCTTTCTTCCTCAATCTGAGATGTCATTTTCTTCAAAAGATGTATGTCGTATCAGAAAGATACATTTATTATATTGCAGGTGGTAAAACCTTACCTTTCTAACATTTTATCTATGTTCGTGGATTGCGACAACCTTATAAGCTTCCTAAATCTATCCCGGTAGAGCCTTATTCCCAGTATATAGGATGCTTCACCCATGTCTTTCATGGAGAAGTTCTTGTAAAGGTAGACTTTCACACTTTGCATCAATCATATATCATTCCCAATGATAAGGATGTCGTCTACATACAAAATAAGGAATACTATCATGCTCCCATTAACTTTCTTATAAACACACGATTTTTCCTCGTTTTTGATGAGTCCAGATAATCTAATAATTATCTCATCAAAATGACGATTCGAGCTTCAGAATGCCTATTTAAGTTCATAAATAGACTTCCAGAGCTTACAAACCAAGTTTGAATTCTCACTGGATATGAAACCCTCTGGTTGTTCCATATAGATATCCTCCTCGAGGAATCCATTTAGGAAAGCAGTCTTCACATCCATATGCCATATCTCATAGCCATGATATGCAACAATGGCTAAAAGAATCCTAATGGAGTTTAGCATGGCTACTGGTGAAAAAGTTTCCTCGTAGTCAATCCCATGACGTTGAGTGTAACCTTTCACTACCAGTCGGGCGTTAAAGGTTTCCACCTTTCTATCGGGCCCTCGCTTCCTTTTAAAAACCAATTTACAATCAATAGGTTTAACTCATTTAGGAATTTAAACTAAGTCCCAGACTTGATTGTCATGCATATAATCCATTTCAGACTTCATGACTTCATGCCATTTTCCCGAATCGATATCCAATATCGCTTGTTTATATGTATTCGAATCTGTTTCATCCAAGAGGAGAACAACAAGGCTCATATCAGTTGTTAAAAATAATCTCTCAGGAAGCCTTTGAATTCTATTGACTTACGTAGAACATGTGTTGTAGATCTTTCACCTAATTGGACCTCTGGTTCTATCTCAGGTTCCTAAATGTCGGGATCAAGGTCATCGAGTTCAATATTTCTACAATTTTCACTTTCTCTCAAAAATTCATTTTCTAGAAAAGTGGCAAAACTTTGTTGCTCAAAATCATAGAATTGATATCCCATGGAATTTTCAGGATATCCAACAAACCTACATTTATTCTTCTTGGGTGCTAGTTTATCCCGCTGCGCAACTCTAACGTATGCAGGACAACCTCAAATCTTTAAATGCTTAAGACTTGGATTTCTACTGAACCATATCTGATAGGGGGTCGTAGAAACAGCTTTCGATAGAACCCTATTAAGTATGTGGGCGGCAGTAATTAAAGCGTAACCCCAAAGGTAATAATGAAGATCTGTATAGCTCATCATGGATCGCACCATATCCAATAAAGTACGATTTCTACGCTCAGACACACCATTGTGTTGAGGTGTTCCTGGTGGGTTACATTTATACCCCATGGGTGCTAGTTTATCCCGCTACAAAACTCTAAAGTATACATGACAACTCTAAATCCTTAACTATCTAATACTTGGATTTCTACTGAACCATATCTAATATGAGGTCGTAGAAACAACTTTCGATGGAACCCTATTAAGTATGTGGGCAATAGTAAGTAAAGCGTAGCCCTAAAGATAATATGGAAGATCTGTATATTTCATCATGGAACATACCATATCCAATCAAGTACGATTTATTTGCTCAGACACACCATTGTGTTGAGGAGTTCCTGGTGGGCTATATTGGACGAGAATCTTATTCTCTCTTAAATAACTTCTGAATTCATCGCTCATAAATTCACCACCTCGATCTGATTGAAGGCACTTGATGAATTTACCGGTTTGTTTTTCTACTTCATTTCAGAATATTTTGAACTTTTCAAATGTTTTCGATTTATGTCTCATCCAATAGACATATCTATATCTCGACTTATCATCCATGAAAGTCACGAAGTATGTTGAACTATCATGAGTGATATGATTTAATAGACCACACATATTACTGTGTATTAGCTCCAATAAATCCTTAGCACAGTGACCAACACCAAGAAATTGGGCATTTGTCAATTTCCTTGGATACATGACTCACAAATTGGATAAGGATCTAAGGTAAGATCTTCAATCAAACTATCCTTAACCAATTTTGATATACGTTTATCATCTATGTAGCCCAATCTCATATGCAATAATTCAATATTATTTAATTCAGATCTATCACTTGTATTTTCCTCTATATTATAGACATCTCGATATGTTTCCAAAGTATAGTGACCGTTAGATAAAGAACATTCGCATATCAAATAGTTATCTTTATCATATAAACATAAAGCAGCATCTTTAATGTTTATTTTATATCCCTCTTTATCCAATATCGTTAAAGATATTAAATGTCTGATAAGAGAGAGTATATAATAACAGTCATGTAAATCTAATTTTTACATTCATTAGGGATATCGAGAACAACTTTTCTTGTGGCTTTTACATCCAATGTCTCTCCATTGCCTACTCTAAACTGAATCTCCTTTTTGTTTAACCTTCTTTTAACTCTCATGGCTTGTATAGAGTTGCAAATATGAGTACGACTACTAGTTTCTAACACCGAACTACTATTTACATCTAAGGATAATGAGATGTCAATAATATGAAAAATACAAAGCGTACATGAGATTCATGTTTTTCCTTTCAACTCTGGACAATCTTTCTTCCAGCGTCTAGACTTCTTACATCATAGATATGCATCACGAGATACATGCAGTCTCGCAGTTAGTTTCTTGGGATCTTTCTTCTTATTTTCCATTTTAATCTTCTTGCTCCACCATGTAGGTATAAAGTGAGATTTCCTTTCTTCAAATCATGTTCCATCGAGCGTAATATATTGTGAAGCTCTTCATATGTGGCTTGTATCGAATGCATCACAAAGACAACATATGTATCGGGTAAAAAAGACAAAAATCAGATTTTGGCCTAGTCTTTCATATATCATAATGTCCTCAATCGTTCTGACTCCAAGTCAAGATGGATGTCCATCTCATACTTTAAGTAGTTCAAGAATCCTTTCAATTTATTAGAATCCAAAAGTCGCGCTAATGGTTTTACGGCAGCCATCTACAAGACAACAATTAAACACTAGAAGTATATTCTTCATTTCAATATAATAACACTAATATAATTAAGGAATAATCTATTAGTGCCCTCCCACTACTTTATGTAATTCCATAATCTTCTTTAATTGGAAAAATAGAAATTTGACTATCAAAATTTCACAATGGGAAATGGATCCATGGCATTTACTGCAGCCTCACACTATCGACGGTATTGGCCTTCATAAATGCACTAGGTAGACCTTAAAGGTCAATTACATCCATGTGACTCTTTGTTTGGTTATGAACCGTTTCTTATCCTCACAATAATGACAGTATTTGATTAAGACGTGTTCCAACTATATACTTATCAAAGTTAACTAATGCGTTTTGTAAGTACACTCTCACAATAATGACGGTATTGGGTGACTACGTTAACTCATCACACTACATCTAATATTTTACCGGAGCGACCTAAGTTCCGAGCACTTATACTCTCACACTATCGACGGTCTTGGGCATAAGTAGTAAGAACTCATTCATCTCTGTATTGACAAGACGAACCATCCAATAATGCTCCAACATTATTAATACTATTTACTTAAATAAAATAAGCACCTAATCATGAGAGATTTATGACAATCAAATCATTAACATGCTTGGGTCAAAATAAAAATATTAATTTAAAACATACAATGCACATCTAATATGACTTATGCATAATTAAATTAAAATACAAATACATAGATTCAAATACATGTCAAACATGCAACATGTGTTGTGTGATTAAGACATGCTCTAATACAATTCTGTTGGGGATATTGTGGTACCCATAGGGTCAGATCGGTATCCCGCGTAGCGGTAATGGGTCTAACCCGTGGTAATTGAGCATGAGTGTATTTTTAAATATTTTAATGAAATATCATATTCCATTACGAGTGTTTAGGGAAAAATTGGGGATTAATCAGAGTCTAGAAAAACTAAAATGGGATAAAAAATTGGATCCAACACACCTGGTACACGTAGCCAGGCTGAGCGCGCACCACGCATGCTGCTAGCAGCAGCTTGCGCAGGATGCCACGCATGCTACTGGCAACAGCTTGTGCAAGTTACGTATTCCCATAAAAGTATTTTATCTCTTCGACATGAAATTCCTTGTCGAATGAACAATTTCATAACACACCTTAAGTAGTTGAGGAGATGAGAAATATCCCACATGCCTCTGCTGTTGGAAGTCTCATGCATGCTTTGTTTTTCTATGCACGAGATCGAACATCTGCTATGCAGTTGGAATAGTCATTAGTTTTCAGTCTAACTTAGGATTAGATCAGTGGGTGACTATAAAGCATGTTCTCAAGTATCTTAAAAGTACGAAAGACTATATGCTTGTATAATCTGGAAAGGATATACAGATTCTGATTTTTAGACGTATGTTGATAATGAGAAATCAATATCTGAATCAGTATTCACCCTAGTTGGTAGAGCCATAGTATGAAGGAGTATAATGCAATTTGGCATTGCGAACTCCGCCGTGGAGGCTGAGTATGTAGCAGCTTTTGAAACAGTTAAGAAAATAGTATGACTACATAAATTCTTTAGAGATCTGGAAGTTATTCCAGATATGGATATACCACTCACACTTTATTATGATAATAGTGGTGCAGTGGTAAAATCCAAAAAACCAAGAAGCCACAAGAGAGGGAAGCATATAGATAGAAAATATAATCTCTTTAGGGAGATATTACAGATAGCATTCTGCAGAGAATCTGGCTGATCCGTTTACAAAGACCTTGATGGCTAAAATGTTTAAAGATCACCTAGAAGGTCTAAGATTATGGGATATATCTCATTTGCTCTAGTGCAAGTGGGAGATTGTTGGGATATATGCCCAAAAGTATAATGAAATATGTAAACGAGATTTTATTTTAAGTGTTAAACGATGCAATTGTTCATTTATTAAAATGTTGATTTTAAAGTGGCATATCATAAATGATCATATATGCCATTGGATACTAAATGTATTTTCAGACTTAGTGTATAAGTGTTATACACAATAAGATTTAAGTCTGAAATTAGTAATTCTAAATAGTCCGTATAGAGCAAATAAAGACAGACACTTTCTTTGTGATTTATCTACAGCTACGGTTCATTCCATATTGTATGAAAACTTTGATACGAGTTTGTTCATGTGGTGACATGGGAATTGAGGCACCTTATATAATGCGATCATATAGGATTGGACCAAGATAAAAATGATTTTTTTAATATCCGTTAAATAAATAAATTCATATCAGTCTAATAAATGATTATATATGGGTTGATCTGAATCTAGAGTGTACTGCGAACTCATGCATGGCAGGCTATGTCCTTTGATTTACAAAGGTGAGGTTGATGAAGAAATCCTGACTAATAGCTACGTATTTTGGGGATATGTTTGGTGTGTGGCTGGGGACATTTTACATAGATATGAGAGTCCATTCTTCTTGCGAGAAGTAGATGAGTATGTAACACCCCACTAATTTTGACATAAATTCCAACGACCGCTTCGTGCATGAATATGCTCGTGGAATTATTTTCTGGAAATTCGATAAATCTTTTGCGATTCTAGTACAAAATTAATTTTTTTTCCTTCCATACCAGACAACCCTTAGTCTTTTAGCCATAAATTTTTCATACGATGTCCAATTTCCAAGAATTTTATATCGTCGGAAATCTAAGAAGAAGATCTAAAAATTTCATGTTAGATATTTTCTCAAATTCGGAACCGAACCTAGACAAAAATTCAATTTTTTTTGGCTATACTGTAGCATTTTGGGGAAAAAAAGAACATACTGCCAAATGTCATAATGAGCGAAGTCAAGATGGGTTTTGTTGTATCAAGGCCCATTATCATTGTATTTCGCTGGACCAACCTTTATATTTCTAGCGTTTTCTTTAATTTTGATGATTATATATGAAACAAAGCATAAAAAGGAAGAATAAATAGCACAAAAAAAATTAGCTGGGCGAGAGAGGAGAAATGAAATAGTAAGCATGCCTTCTGCCAATAGCAAGGAGAGTCAAATCCAAAGGAATAAATCAAAGCAAGCATAAGGAAAGTGGAATCAAGCATAAAACAGGCTCTGAGGAGTTATTTTGGGTAGAGATTAGTTTCATCTTGCGGTAAGAAAATCTTCCTCAAATAACTTGTAAATTGAGTTTTGTTGTTGGTGATGAATTTATGCTAATATTGATTCTTGATAATATTATGTTGGTACTAAAATGGTGTAGAATTAGTTATAGATTGTGGGTTACATTTTAAAAAACTCTAAGAGTAACTTGAAATTAGAGATCATGGATTGAATAAGTGCATTGGATTAAATGTGTTTAGTGGTGTTTACTGAGGATGATGACTATGATTTTGTGTATTAAAAATGTATAGAATGGTGGCTTGTGATTGATCATGAATTCGGCAGTGAGGGGTATGATGGGGGCTGTTTTAGTTATTTGATAAAGACATGAAGCATGTTGAAGTGAATTGGAAGTGCCAAACAAGGAAGAACAAGTAGAGGTTGTAGTAAATGTAATGTATATTCTTTGTGTACACCAAGTGTTCGAAGAAAAGGACCTTAATAAAATTAAGAAATTAATTATGTTTTATATATGATAATATGTGTTTAATGTGCTGAAAAGTCTTGTGGTAGTGGTTGAGATAAATTTGTCAACATGGCAGTGAATTAGATAACATGGATAGTGAGTTTAGTTTGCGACACCTTTTGGACAGGTCCTGATTAATTGCTTATAAATTGAGTTGTAGGTGTCCGTTTGACAAACCATAAACTCCTAAGGAAACTACACACATTAGGGACCAATATATCCAAAAATTAGATTTTTTGGACTTAGGATGAAGCCAAACCAAATTTTTGAAATTGGGTAACCTGCTGCGAATACACCCAGTTTTATTTTCTGAACAACCCTTGAATTTCGACTTAGTTTGGGAATTCAGCTGTAGAGGATCCCAACTTGCACTTAAGGATGTTCCTGGAGATCGCAGATACTATAAAGATGAATGGTGTGAGTAAAGAGGCTATCAGACTACGCTTATTCTCATTCTCTTTACGGGATAAAGCGTGAGATTGGCTTCAGTCAATACAGACGGGGAGTATTATGACATGGTAGGATATGACCACAAAATTTCTTGAGAGATTCTTTCCACCTACTAAATCAGCTCAACTGAGGGTAGAAATTAGTATAATTAAGCAGCTGGAGACTGAGACTTTATATGAAGCATGAGAGCGCTTTAAGGATCTACTACGAAGATGCCCACAACATGATTATGCAGATTGGGTACAGATTCAATTATTCTATAATGGGTTGAAGAGTTTGAATAGGACTGTGGTTGATGCAGCAGCTGGGGGAGCTCTATTCAAGAAATCAGCTAAGGACGCCTATAATCTGTTAGAAGAAATAGCATTAACCATTTTCAATGGCCAAGTGAACGTGCTACGGTGACAAAAGTGGCTGGAATATATGAAGTGGACCCTCTTGTGGCACTTACAGCTCAGATTTCCACCTTATCTACTCAAGTAGCAACCCTGAAAAATCCACGAGTACCATCTATTGAATCAGCGGTAGCTACAAATATGCGGTTATTGGAAGGAAACCCGAACTTTGAGCAAGTCCAATATGTGAAAAATCAAAACTTCAACAACTATAGAGGAAATCATGTGCCTAATCGATATCATCCAAACTTGTCATATGCTAATACAGAGAATGCCTTGCAGTCTTTATCTGGTTTTGACTATCAACGAGCTGAGCAGAAATCTTCCTTAGAAGATTTTATGAGCACGTTTGTTGCTAATACTTCAGCGAGGTTTGAGAAGAATGAGTCAAGGCTAGACAACATTGAGACACACATGGAAAATATCGGGGCAACAATGAAGTCCTTATAAAAATAGATTGGGCAGATTACTTCCTCCATAACCAAACAGCAGTAAGGGGTATTTGGATAAACTGCCACAGCTACCAAGCTATCTTTTTTCATGACAAAGCAGCCAGTGGATACAAAATAAGAAGCTACCATGACCACAATTTGGGTGGTTACGTCTGGCTGAAGACTTTAAACTTAGCGCTAGCGGGGATGCAACCCTTGCATTTATTTGTTTTTATTTTTAATTTTGATTGTTATTGTGTGCTATTGTTTATTTATTCGTTTTGCATGCTATTTATGCAGGTAGCACGAGACACACAACGCCCGCGCAACCAAATTCTAACCAGTATGAGCCTGATCAACTCCATGCACGGTATTGTTGTTCCTCACTATTGTTCTTTATATCTATATTAAATTGAGGACAATGTAAGTTTTAAGTTTGGGGGTGTGTGCATGTTATTTACTTGTTATTTATTTGTTTATGAAAAAAAAATATTCGTTTTTAGTCCTGTATAGTAAAGTATAAATCATGTGATGATATTGATTGCTTTTGATGAAATTTTAGAAACGATAAGTGCCCAATTTACTTTTATCTGATGCCTTGAGTAGTTGATCTATGTTAGATTCGTAAGCACTCAATTATAGGTTTTTAGCAGTGAAAACTTAAGTAGTTGACAAGGTGACTAGTTGAAGAAATTGCATGTCGATGAATGACCGTTTGCTTAGATGTCTATCTTGATTTGCTAGTGTTATGATGTATGGTATGGATAAAAATAAAAGAAAAAAGTCTCTACAGAAAGAAAATAAACCAACTATAACCGATAAGCGTGAAGCTACCAATGGGCGAGTATTAGGACCACCATGAGGAGAAATGCTACCTTAAAGGGTAGATGTGTTGAAAAAGAAAAGAAAAAGTTCAAAAAAAATTGAGAAAAGAAAAAAGAGACAAGAAAAAGAAAAGAAAAATCATACCATACTGAGCACAAAATAAAGCAATTACAGAGCATAATTGAGATATCTAAGTTGGTTTGTCCCATTGATCTCAATTTTTAAACAAAGTTGGCTTACTTAGGATCAAGCTGTGACTGAACCTTTACACACACACACACTGTGAGTCTACCTTAGATAATTTACTCAAGAATTTGGATTTGAGTTGCAATTTCGTACTTTGAAGGTTCTTTGATTTCATTTATAAGCTTTCTTTGAGGATAATTTTATGCATAACTATCAGGACTATGCTTTTGTTATTTTTATATTTTTGCATGATTGTGTGTGAATGACGTTTTTGGGTGTTGTCTCTGTAAGCCCTCACGAGACTATAACTCGTCCACTAGGGTCACCTAGGGGTTTAAAGGCTTGTTGCATACGCTAAATGCAATCGTGATCCCTACGAAAGTGGCTTAATTAATTTAGTTATTTTTATTTATTTATTTGTATTTAGTTTTTTTATTTTGTCTTTTGCTCGGGACTAACAAAATCTTAAGTTTGGGGGTGTTTGATAAGTGTGGTTTATATCCACTTATTATGGCATCCTTAGCATATTATTTTGTTATGTTTCATGCCATTTAATGTCATTTATAGTTTATTTTATGTTTTATTTGTAGGAGCATTAATACATGGATCTGGGACATTTGCACATGTTTTGGAACCATACGGATGCATTAGACACGTACGGGAGCATAGGAAAAAGAACGCGGGAACCAGTGAGAAAATTATTATTGGCGCCGCAGCGCTAAAGATAAGACCAGTGTCCCAGCCAAAAGACCGAGACCAAGGCGCCGAGGCCCTACCTACTCGCGCTGTGGCCCCAACTTATTCAAGTTGCGGCATTGCGTACATACATGCGAGACAACACGCGTTCCAGATTTCAGTTTTTAGGGTTTTTAAGATACCCAATGACATCATGGCTCCATTATAAATAGATTAGTTCGTCCACAACTCAAAAGAGGAGGCTAATACACAGCACAAAATACAGAAACACATATTTTTAGAGATCCAAGGAGAAGGATTGAAGAGCGACAAGAGGAGACGAATGCGTTGACATCCGAAGAGGAAGATATTTAATTCGGATTTTATCATCTTATTTCTTTCTTAGAACTCTAATGATTTCCATTAGATTCATGACCTTATTCTTATTGTTTTTATCTATTGTCATGAACCAAACTCCTTAATTCTGGAGACTGATTTAACTGATGCTTGAACCCTGTATTGTTAGCTAATTTTGTTATGAAGTTTTAATAATTTATTTATATTCTTTTGAGTTTAATGCTTTGTGTTTGCTGGCCACAAATATGATGATATATGTTTAGAATCTGTCACTCGAGAAAGGGGATTTTGAATGGATCTAGAGAATATAACCTATGATTTTATAGAGTTCGAGAGAATCTGTAGTTCCTTTGAAGTCGTTAATATAGAATCACACAACGTAATGAGTTGTTAACTATGGGATTTTTATAGAGATATCGAAGTCTATAGTTGATGATATTTTCACTCGGCACTCGAGAGAGGGAGTTGATATTTTAGGAGTCTTGACTTATAAACAATATAACTGAACAAGGATTAATTGGCATGACAAATACATAGGAGACAATTAGGTGAAATCAGGATCCAGAATCTCTATTGTATTAGTTCTTTCTATCAAATATTTTTATATTTATTTATTTAATTAAATCTTTATTAATTATCGTCTAAATAAAGTTAGGATTATCAATTGTAGTACTTAGTGCCGGTTAACACAATCCATGTGGGTTCGACACTCTAAACTCATTTATACTAAAACTTGACACCGTACACTTGCGGTATGATAGGATGCCATAATAAGTGGATATAAACCACACTTATCACCATGTTTCTAAGCTTCAACATGTGTTGCTTAGAATTTTATTACTCTTTAAGTATGTAATTAAATTAGTTTGAGACTTTTTGGAAAGATTTTTGCATGTTTATTAACAAAGTATGCTTATAATTGGTTATTAAGCATTCTTTTGATTAATTAGTAATCAAGTTGTCATTCTAGAGTTTTAAGGCCACTCATTTATGACCTAGAATTATTCTTGTGTTATTTCAAGTGGGGAGACTTTTTGGTGTGTTAAAGAATTGATTAAAGTATTGAATTTATTTAATTTAGTGTAAATTGATCAATTGAAGTAATTTGAGAAATTAGGGTTCTTAACCTATTCCAATTTTGGGGCTTTTCATATATGTGGTGTATTATGATGTATATAAAATTTGGGATTGATTGGATTTGATCTTGACTTGTTTTAAACAAGATTGGACTAAATTGCAAAATTTGAAATCCTTAGGGGGTATCTGTTGGGGCAGTTGTGGAACCTCTAGGGTCGGATTGGTGCCCCGGGTAGCGGAAATGGGTCTAACCCATGGATATCAAATATGGTTGTAATGTTAAATTATTTAATGAAGTACTATATTCCATTACGAGTGTATAGGAAAAACCCGGGACTTAATCGGAGTCCAGAAGCTAAAAAATGAAGCAAAATAAAATTCCCGCGCGCACTGTAGCGCCACTAGTAATTTTTTTTTTGTTTCTTTTTTTCTTTTACATTCAGTTGCTCAGCTCTCTGGAAAACTTCCAAAGAGCTGATGCAATTAAGGTCTATTACCCTAATTGCTTCCGGTCTTCCCCAAACACTTCAAAATTACCCAAAATTAATTTTTAATTTCAAAACCAACATGAACACATGTTATAAAATAAAAATCAAGTTTTCAAAATATCAAATATTTTTCCAAAAATATAAATTTATTCTAAATACGTATTTGCGTAAATTTTGAATCCAATACGCAAACCATTTTAGAATCCCAATTAGAAATATCTCATGAACAATTCTAGTCCACCTAAAGGTGGTCAAGTGATTCTAGAATGGTAGCCATAACTCTAAGCTTTAATCTAGAGTTCCAAACTCTAATTAATTATTTCATGTCCAACATGAACATCTTTGACCTAATTACAAGCATGTTGTGTTTATACTTCTAATGTATCCTAACACAATTGATTAGCTTTATTCAACATTAAGCTATGTAATCACGCATCTAATACACAAATAAACATAGCTTAGGAGAAGATCAAACATTACCTAGTAAGCTTGATGCAAGATCCAATCTACTTCTCATTATTTGAAATTATTGGAGAACCTCCAAGGTGTGCAAGCTTGACTCCAAGATCCAATCTTGTTTCCAATTTTTTCAAGCTTCACTTCAAGATCCAATCTTGATTTCTCCTAGATGAAATATTTTAGAGACCTCACAAGCTTCTTTAAACACTTCTCTAACTTAGGCTAATTTCTCTAAGAATTTTCTTGTATTTTTACTTGTAATTAAAACCTTCCTAAAGCTTGCTATTTATTGCAAAACTTAGGTAATTTCTAATTAATAAAAGTTTTAATAAATTTTTAAGTGGGCTTAATCCAATTTGTCCAAATATGTATAATTAGGTGTGACTAATCTCCATTGTCTCCCCGTTAATTTAATCCCATTAAATCAAGCCAAGGATTAGGAAATGTATTAGTTAAATGTTTGCCACCTTGATTTAATCCCATTAAAACAAGCCAAAACCACCTATTATTACATACTTACAATTACCATAAATCATCAAATGGTAGAGATTAATTTTGATTTTACAAGTAAGCCCTTGTGTAATTATTGATTAATCCAATTAATCCAATTAGTTCAAAGTAAATAATCAATGTTATCCAATAACACTTGATTATCTTAGTTTATAATTATAATATCGAATATATCTTTTATCAAATAATCGGCTACCCAGTGCTCAACGAGTACACTTTATATTGGGACTCTCTAAGTTCAGACACATTCGTCATATAAGCCTAGCTAATATGTACACAATTCGACCACCCTTCGAATTCGCGAAGAACACGAACGACCTTTCTGAACTATACAAATCGAGGTCATCACATATGTTTAAAAAATCCCTCCGTCGTAGGCTATCCGAGTTGTGCTTAGGAAACATAGAATATACCGTCGAGTTTCCAAGACGCACATCTCTCATGTCGACATGTCCACGATTCTTCATACTGATTTGATCCACCCTAGGTGATCGACTTTGGCCAAAGATTTAAGAATCATGACTTAACTAACAGGATGCCTAACCCCTTATGGTACACATAGTGCCACCGGATCCTATCTTTGCTTCGGCACTTGATTACTGAGTGCTGTTGGACAATTATGACCCATAGCATCCCTATTTGTAAAAGAGATGGTGTTTTTGTGTACAAATTAACTATATGACAAAGGAAATTACTCTTTTATAATCATTTTGTAATTGGATTACTTGGATATACAAATGATAAAAGTCCATATGATTAGTACCAGATTAATAAGATATGAGACAATATTAATCCACGAAAGGTTTAATCATTAAATATCCCTAGTCGTAGTATTATCGAGACTGGACATTGATAATGCAGAATGGGCTAGTATTACACTTGTGCACGTTATGGAAGCGTAACGATATAATTCTCATATATTTAAGTATTGGATACTTATGCAAGTGTGATAGGAGGTTCTGTAAGCCGTTGGACCGGGAACATCTTCGCTCTGGATAGACCCCTCGGAATCCCATTAGTAGTATGACTATGTGTCTATGGGAATCCGAATCAAGGTAGGTGTATGTGGTTTTAACCTGAGACTTGAATCGCTAATACTTGTGACAATCAGTATACTTTGGTTTTGGTCGTCCGAAGCTTTAACAGGTTCTGTGTACGCCTCTTCTGGGTATATTGAAAAATCGTAATGTATTGGGTGTGATGTAATAGGGAAGTATCACTTCAGTCATATGGAGATGATGATCACGCAGGAATACATACTAGTACTCTTAAATGCTACAGCTATCGGGATAGTATGACTAGGTCATGATTATCTGATTATATAGACTAGTTGCTAGTGATACGATATATGCTTCGTACGAGCAGACACAATTTCATCCCTAGGCCTAGCATGTGACATCCATACTAGATCGAATTAGGTAATACATTGTATACTACGCCTGATACAGATTATATATTCCTCGTTGAATATTTCTGGAGAATTGGGTAGACACCGGTGCTTTGCTAGAAACCAACCATGTCTTGTAAATCGTGAGAACGTGGTCCTCGGGTACGCACGTGTTTGAATAGTCTGATGACCGTATTTACTGCCAACATATCCATGGATCTCTTGGGTCGCTTCCAAAGATTCACACGATGATATTTGACTCGAACAGAATTGATCTGGGATTAATTATGAGAGAAAATTAATCTGGATTAATTACGGCAAGAATTAATCTGGGATTAATTATGAGAGAAAGAATTAATCTGGGATTAATTGCGGTAAGAATTTATCTTGGATTAAATTCATCTAAAGAGAGAACACGATTAATTTGGAATTAATCGGCAAAGTAAATTTAATAGTTAAATTGTCTTTTACTATTTAATTTATTTATTTTGGCTAAAATAATATATCGGATATATGAATTGAAATTGGATTTCAATACGGAATTAAAATTGGATTTTAATTCAAGCGAACGAATTAATTTGGAATTAATTCGTAAGCGACTTTCGTAATAATTTTGCTAGGCATTATTATTTAATTAAATTGGATTTAATTACGTCGTGACGGAAAATTTATTTAATCAGATTAAACGAACCCGAGCCCAAGTGTGTTGTGTAAGCCAACTTGAATTTTGAATTCAAAGTGGTGGGACCCACTAACTTACATCACTAGTCATTAGTTGATGGAATGGTTGGATGCATTTAATTAATGCTTTTTCTTCCAACACACTTAAGTTTGTTTTTGAAAAACACAACACTGACTTTTTGAAGTTGAGTCAACTTTAGAAGTTAACTATTCATCTCATTCTCTCTTCCTCTCCCTTGGCCGAATTTACCTCCTATTGTTCTTGAAATTTGTTGTAAAATTTTATCCTAGCTAGCACTTAAGGAGTCAAAGAAAGGTGATAGGGAAACTCACCATTGAGTTTGGAATTCATTTCAAGGGCTTGGAGCTTCTACATCCAAAGAAAAAGTTTTGAACTTCAATCGATCAATGTAAGTTTTTTTCCTTAAACTTTCTTGATATATTCACACACGAATCAATGTTTAGAGATCATTGGCATGTCTAGGACACTAACAAGTGCATCGGTCCACACCCAATGAACATATAGAGGCCAGACCATGAAAGATTTTTGATATACATGGCATCTAAGTGTGGAGGATCTCACACAAAATCAATGTTATCTTATAGTCAAAGGATTACATATGCTACTCGACTCGAGGAGATTCCTATTGACGGTGGTGTGTACTTCCAACTATTAGGAATCACCTATGAGTCATTCAGTATTCGCTCCAACGAATACCCACATGTCTATATGAGTTTCCAAAACTCATGGTACATCGCATTAAACCACTGGAACTCCAATTCCAATATACGACATGTGCTAGTCTTCTAGGTTATAGGAATTTGACCGTATTCCAAAACCAACGACTAGAAATATTTATTTTAAGAATAATTACACCTAGTGTCAAACTATTCTAAGGTCGATGTCATTCTTAGCATATCTATACATCAATTTAATACGCGTAATGACAATACCATTATAAGTATGAAATGAAAAATGTAGTTATTTTATTAACAAATAATAAAATATACAAATCGAATTGGCACTCCAAGCACCAACTCCATCAGTATCTCGGCAATTTTGTCTTTTTAGTGGGGATTTTATTATAATTTATATTTTGATTTGTTGGACAGTTGAGAATCAATTTAGAATTGATTTGGAATCATCCAAAATTATATTTGATAATTTGAGGACTAAAATGAATAAAATGTAAGTTTTGAGGTCAAACAGTAATTTTCAAGAAATATGATTTCTTGGTAAAATTTCAGTTGTTAAGTATTTGATAATTAAAATAATTTAGTTTTTTTAATTCCCCAAGAAAAATAATTATCGGAAATTATTTCATAGTGAAAATACGCGAAAATGCAAAATAACGTAACCGGGTAACAGATGCCCAAACAGTGAACTGGTCATTGTTCGGGCAGCCTACGAACTGTCCAAATATTTTTGGGGCTGACCTGGTAGCCCACATTTTCATTGGTCGGTGGGTTCGGTCCGGAACGTGTTTTATGTTATTTTGCTGAAAAATATTTTCGTAAAAGTTTCGCGGTGTTTCTATATTATTTATGCCTTTATTTGATATCGAATAAATTTGTTTAGGTGAAATACGAATGAATTATTAATATTAGATATTGAATAATTTATTTGTCAGTTTAAAATTTTTAAACTACTATTTTCGCCCGAACCATGCTTCTTCTCTTCGCTGCGCCGCCCTGATAAAACCCAACAAAATGTAAAGTCTTTACGTCAAAAGGCAGTTTGAGGACTTAGGGAAGTTAGGGATGAAGATAAGCCCTACAAAAAATAATAAGTCTTTGGAGAGATCATGTTGATCCTTAACTTGGTGTTAGATTACCTTAACCAAGAAAAAAAATGAAAAATGAACTAAAGTGTCAGTACTAATCTACATGGGGGCGAGGCCCGTTTAAAGAAAACATTGGGGGCGAGGTCCGCTTAAGAAAATACTGAGGGCGAGGCCCGCCTAGTACTGAGGGATGAAACCTCGAAGAATTTGAATGAAGCCTCAGAATGTAGCTTTTAAAGCAGAACCTCAGGAATAAGGATGAATGTGTGATAACTGAAGTAAAACCTCGAGAATGAGGACAAACACCAAACAACTTTGAGAATAAAGTGAAACCTCGAGAATGAGGATGAACATCAGACTACAATAATGAAATGAAGCCTTGAGAATGAGGACGAGAATCAGACAACTTCAAGAATGAAGTGAAACCTTGAGAATGTAGATGAGAATCAGACAGCTTCAAGAATGAAGTAAGACCTCAGAATGAGGACAAACATCAAACAACTTTGAGAATGGAGTGAACCTCAGGAGTAAGATGAACATCAGAAGCCTTCAAGAATGAAGATAATTTCGAGAAAAAAGACAACTTTGGGAATGAAGATAACTTTGAGAAATAAGACAACTTCGAGAAGGAAGAAAACTTCGGGAATAAGACAACATTGAGAAAGAAGACAACTTCAAGAATGAAGACAACTCTGAGAATGGATACAGATATCAAGAATGGATATAGACTTCGAGAATGATAACAACTCCGAGAACGAAGAACAAACCTCGAGAATGAAGATAACTCCGAGAATGTGGTACAGACTTCAAGAATGAGGTTGCAGTGTCACAGACAACTCTGAGAATGAGGTATTGACACCAAACAACAAACAAACTACAACACAACTAGGTAAGTCTGGCGAAGCCCGATGAACCAGGTACATAAAAATGCACGCATGACTTTGATAGGCATGTCACTATCACACAGTACACAAGCCTACAAAACTAAGGCGATTGTAGACATTGTATTGTTATGCATAGCCAGATGCTGAGTCTCTTACGGGACACCCTCTGAAGATTGAGAAATTATAAATATGAATGCCAGTAAGGAAAATGAACTCCAAGGAATATAGCCAAGAGCCATACGGACATCACCTATGTCTGGCCTATCTTCTCTCTAGCCACAACATCCAGCCGAATATACATTGAAAACCCTACATCTGACCGAACATAACATAATTTTCATTAAACGAGCATATTGTCACTTATTGAAGTTAAGTGACCTGATTATGTCTCGCAGGACATACCATTCAAATTTAACAGCCGCACAGACATGTATCGAAGCTGTCAACACACGTGCAAAATTTAAACAGTTGGAATCATGGACTTGATTACATCTGACTGGAGGTATATCCTAAAATGTACATCCGTCCGGACATAATTTTCGAGCTCTGTCTGAATTTTTTATTGCCAATCACTCGAGACAAATTGAAGGCATGGAAGGGATCATGCCTCCCTTTCCATATTCAAAACCTTTCCCTTGCACTAAAAAAGGAGCTAAAATCCATAAATGAGAAGATTAGTTTATGAGGGTTCAGATCAATATGATAGAGATCAGTCATAAAGAAAAAACCTAAAACAAGTAACCTTAAATGAGAGAAACATAACAACACCAATCTTTAGAGTCTCTTTCCACTAGTACGAATCCAACATCAACCCGATAATTAGAGGCGTTTTCAGAGCAACTACAACCTCAAAGGTTCAACCTGAGGGCATCTTATTTAAAATTTCGATATATTTGAGATTTTATTTGTGTGATACAATATCTCTTACATCCTGTCGGACATGCACACATATCTGGCCGCCTATAAGCATGTCAAGCCGTGTTTACGATTTATCTAGTTAATTACATGCTTAGTTAGTTTTTAAGTTACTCATAACATTAGTTTATTCATGTTTAATTATTTCATTTTCTTACTTTAATGATGCTGCATATATGCTTATTTTATTATCTAAGATAATATACATGCTATGCTTACCATGTGATCTGCGAATGAAGTCTGGCTGAACTTGTCATATGTCCGGCCGGACATGTTTTATACCCGACTGTGTGATCCCGTGATATATAGGATGTAAATCGAACATAAGTTCCATAGACGATTTTGAATGGACAATAATATGGTTTGTACTCGGGATACAACACTACATATCACTAAGGGATGGCCATTTCATTGTTGCTATATACAAAATGCATGTTTTATCACATGTGAATGTTTCTGCGCTTCTGGGTTACGTCCTACATTCGGCAAGGCCTTTCCTAGGTTGGGCCCACTTAAGAGATGTTTTAATTTGTTCAATCATTATTATCATTGTAATTATTTATTTGTACACTTAAATTTTATTTATTTATCTCATTTTACCTTTTTATGTTTGCGCCGTGTATGCTCTTTAAATTTTTATTGCATGTGATTGCATTATAAGATATATCGATACCTCTTTTGAGCATAAATATTATACTGGTATCAATAAGAGACTATTCCGAACTCAAACAGGTTTAAGGTCAGACTTTGCGAAGGGTGGAGTGCGGCGTTAAATCATTTCCGATGTCTCATATCAGGTGGTAACTCCATTATTCTCTGTTTAGTCCCTCCACGGGACTATCAGTACTCTCTATGGGTTGCGAGTCCAATAATGTAGTGGTCGCCGACATCATAGGTATAGCGAAAAACCCCACTTCGCTCATACCGACACGATATTTAAATTATTTACCGTTTATATTGCTGTAGTCTTTGGCCTCCATCCATTAGGTAAATATCTAATGGCCTATTTCATCTTATCACTATTGGTGAACACTTTTCCTAGGGCTTCCAAAGAGTTTGCTCTATCTGTAAATCTAGTAAACATATCATGTATGCTCTCATGTAGCGTCATCATAAACAACTCATAATGTCTAGTGAATCTTCTAATATTGGATTCCTTTACTTGGCTAGTTTACTTATAGATAATTTCCAAGTTTTTCTAAAAATCGAAAGCTTTTTTACAAGTTGAAACTATGTATCTAAAACACAAAATAAAGAATTCATTATTTTGGCTTTCAATGGGCTTATTCTTTTTTCACATTGCTCTACTCACTATAGGGTTTTGGAATTTCATCTTCATTCTCATCTTTCATAGTGGGTTCAAAATTTATTTCACTCACTAACTCTATATATCATAATCCACAACTTGAAGAAATATTCTTATCCTAACCTTCCAATATGGATAATCACTATCATCAAAGTATGTAGATCTAGTTGCAGATTGTTCTTCTAAGTAGATGTACTAGTTTGGGTTGTCATATTCTATCTTTAGCTATGGATGAATAGTCTTCAGGTGAAGACCACTTCGCTATGATATCAATTGAATTCTGGTAGGTATAACCTAAATAATCTGTAACACCCCATCAGAGGCAGAATGCTACTGGCATGAGACAAGATTAATCTATCTCTATAAGCCTCCAAATTTACAGAATAACAGACATGATGTATCCTAAAACTGGACAACCTGGATCACATTCCAGCATCAAAACGAAACCTGAAAAGACATCACTTATATAAAAGGACCTTAGGTCCACAAAAACATATCAAACTCAATATTCAACACTTAAGTGCTCCGTGCCCACAACTGTTGGGTTTTCTAGGTCTAACCAAGATCAAATTAAGCAATGAAATGTGCGAATACAACAAAGTAAAGTAGCGAAAATACTCACTTTGATCGGCTTTGCGATGCGTTGAGCACAAAAAAATTTATGCTCCATGGAATTCAGCCAAGCCTCTTGGTTGTGCTCCAAGCTCCTCTTTGAATGTTGAATCAATGCTCCAAGCTTTGATATTTGATTCCAAGCTCATGAATAGGTTTCCCTATCACCTTTGAATGACTCTTTGGATGTGCTAGCACCATAAAAAATTTGCAACAAATCTTCCATTTGCTCATTTTAACTCTCGGCCAAGGAGAGAATTTGAGAGGAAAAATGCCACAATTGCCGTGAGGGAGAGGGAAAGAAGATGAAGTTATGTTGTGTTGTTTTGATTTCAAAAATCAAATACCATTTCCCACTTTTCCAAAAATGGTATAAGTCATAATCACATCAATGAAAAGATGCTTGTGTAAGAAACAAACAACCTATCAAAATCACATCAACTTCCATCAACCAAAAGGGTGATGTGATAGACAAGTGACGTGACTTGATGTGACATGTGGGCCCCACTTGATTCAAAATCCGAGTGGGCCGCAACACATCACGGGCTCGGGTTCGCTAATTCCCAATTAACGAATTTTCCGTTGCGATGTAATTAAATCAAATTTAATTAAATAATTATGCCTAGCAAAATTACTATTCACGTCGCTAGAGAATTAATTCTAAATTAATTCGTTTGCCCGAATCAAAATCCAATTTTAATTTCGTGTCGAAATCTAATTTCGTTTAATATATCGAATATATTATTTTATCGATTAATTTCGAATTAATCGTTCTCTCTCTTTTAAAAGTATTTTATCCCAGATAAAATTTCTCCGTAATTAATCTAGATTAATTTTCTCTCTCTTATAATTAATCCCAGATTAATTATGTCTGAGTCATACGTCATCGGTGAATCTTCGGGAAGCGACCCATGAGATCCCTGGATATGTTGGCAGTAAATTCGGTCATCGAACTATCCGAACACGTACGTACCTAGTACTACATTTTTACCGATTTACAAGACATGGTTGGCTTCTAGCAAAGCACCGTGCCTACCCAATTCTCCAGAAATATTCTTAAAGGAATATATAATATGTATCAGGCGTAGCATACGTATTATTGCGTATTGCGATCCAGTATATGATGTCACATGCTAGGCTTGGGGCTGGAATTGTGTCTGCCCCATACGAAGTATATGTCGGATCTCTGGTAACTAGTATCTATAATCGGATAAACATGACCTAGTCATATTATCCCGATAGTTGCAGCATATAAGAGTACCAGTTCCTTATCCTACGTGACCATCATCTCCATATGACTGAAGTGATACTTCCATCTTGACAACACACCCAATACACTACGATTCTCAATATACCTAGAAGAGGCGTACAAGAACCTGTTAAAGCCCTGGACGACCAAAACCAAAGTATAGTGATTGTCGCAAGTATTAGCGATGCAAGTCTCATGTTAAGACCAAATACACCTACCATGATTCGGACTTCCATAGACACATAGTCATACTACCAATGGAATTCCGAGGGGTTTATCCAGAGCGAAGCTGTTTCCGTACCATCGGTAAACACAACCTCCTATTACACTTGCATGAGTATCCATACCCAAATATATGAGAACTATGCCGTTATGCTCCCATAGCACGCACAAGTGCAATACTAGTCTATCCCGTATTATCGATGTCCAATCTCGATGATACTACGACTAAGGATATTTTAATGATTAAACTTAGTGGATTAATACTTGTCCAACAACAACATCATATACAAATCAAACATTTTTCTTAATAAATATATAACAACATGTTCAACACGACGAATAACATAATAACCATATATCCTAAACCTCTAAGATTTTTCCCAAGACACTTGCGAGGGTGAATGCAACTTGGGCGATTCTCGTCTCGAGCATGACTTCCAAGGCTGAAGTGGTTGACCTGTCTGGAGCCAACCTGTAAAACTACAAACTGATTTGGTGTAAGTTATAAAACTCAATAAGTAACCACGCATCGTACTACAAACAAAACATACAAGTCAAACATATCATAAACTTTTCAGAATTACCAAGTTATTACGAGTTCAGGGTTATCAACTTTTTTATTTTCCTTATTCTTTACGCATGTAAAATCCTCATATTTACATATTTACATGTTGTCAATCTAATGGCCAGACATCTAAAGCACACAAACCATGTATTCGAATATCACAGAGTACGTCATATAACATCAAAACCATATCAATCACATGAAGCATGAAGTCACATATTTATACTTTATCACGAGTAAACATCTTTGAAATATCATCAAATTGATAAGTCAAACAAAATTTATTCTATTCGATTACAAACTTTATTCAATATCAAAACAAACTTTCTTCAATTCCGATAGCCTTACAATAGCTTAACATTCGTGACTCATATTCATGCACACATATCAGTTCACAAATCATAGCGTATTTCTCTTATATTCATGCAAATCCAATTCAGAATTCTTACTTGGAAACCTGTCTAGCACTAGAAGCTTACAAACACATTCAGTCTTTTTCACAACATAAATACATATAATACCAAACTTAGCAAACATACTTTATAACATCTCATACTCAGACCAGTTTCCAAGTCATTCATTCATTTCCCAATAGCATTCACAATCCATACATATCACGGATTCTATCACACACACAAATGAACTAAAACATAAATACAATCATCGTGCAACTGACAACAAAACATACATAACAACCAATACATCAAAGAACACATAACCAAACAATACACACATATGACTGGCTTACACATACAATGATCATACGAGACTCATTACCTATTTTAGAATAGGTATGAGATTAATGCCATCTGAACGGATTCCTAGCCAACTCGACTACTACACCACGAAATCATCAACCAATTAAACATACACACATGCACACATATCACGTAACACAAACTCATCACATGATTTCTCATACACAAGAACATACATGACAAACACCCCAACTCATCATCCAAATATTCATATACATACATATGAACATACACATTAATACTAATACAAATGTTATATCTTTAACAATCTTCATATCTTTCACTTATCAATCAAACATACTCAATTTCAAGATTTCTATATAGAAATATTTGATATAGAAACTTATCAATTAAACATATCCGTTCAGGAAGAACTTATCTTATACCCATTTATTATCACACTTATCAACCCAACTTTCATACAGATAAATCGCATATATGAGACAATAACAACTTATTCATATAACATACATCTAGATATGCTAATACCAATTCAGGATTCATGACTTGTTCCCTTTTACCGATTCTGTATTTCCAACTTATACATATCTTATCATCATATATGTGTACAAATACATATTCATTTACATACACGTATACATACCATTACCAGTTCATACACTTACGTACATCCATACATACATACACAGAAAATAGGAATCGGGTAATTGGTTCTCGAAACCACACGTTTTCCAACAAGATGAAGCTTCACTTTAAAACATTCTGATCTATTTTCCAACATATAAACTCTTATTTTAGAATACCATCTCGTTCCAAATCTTTAACATTAATTCAGAAACCTTCCAACACTGTTCCGAAAAACTCGGGATATTACATAATCCAAGTGGGGGTAAGTTGGAAATTAAAAAGTCTAAGGCCAAATAAACTCAAATTCAATAATTCAATAATTCAATAATAAACACTCACATTGCCAATTCTACTCAAGGGTATCAACCAAATTGTTATAATCTTCTTTCCAGGTCGAAGATGACCCAATTGACTTTTGGGTGTTAATCAAACTATTTTACAATCTTCTCCATATGCTGAAGATGACTAACAAATTTGAATACAAGGAAATGGATAACAAGGCTCCAAAAAAAAACAAGTTTATTAATGAGCAAATAATACAAATTGAAGTGCCATTTGAACTTGATTATGTTTTAAGTAGATGAGAGCTTAATAGATGTTTAAAATATTATATATAAATGATGTAAAAATATTTGATTAAAAGAAAAAAAAAGACCATAAAACATTTAATTTATAATTGGCATTTAAAACTTATTATTATGATATTTTCTACCAAGGTTCGGTTGACCAAAGTTGTGAGGATCGGTCGACCGAAGTGCAGACGTGGCATTTATGACCGTTGGAAATCAAACTGTCGAAAATGATAAAATTCCAAAGACCAAACTACATATTTCAGTTGACCACAAATCGACCTTGGTTAATCGAATTGGGGAGTTCGGTTAACTGAACTTTCTAGGAGAAATGCCATAAAGTTTCTGGCAAGAATCGGTCGATTGAACTTCTCAAAAGTTTTATACTTTTACATTTAAATTTTGAAAAGATTGAAATGATAAATCATTGAAGTTCAAAACCAAGCTTTCAAATTTTCATAAAAACATGAAAATTTTAAGTTATCTATATGACAATATGATTTAAACTCTTAGGTTTTATCATGTATTTTCTTACTGTCACATCCCAAATTATTTAGGACATGACCAGCATGAGACAGTGTTATCATCTCCATAAGTCTCTAACATGAACATGCATTACATATTATAATCTATGAATAAACTGTATGATTCTGAATACATGCATATCTGATATAAAAACACATATGAATTACATGAAACATTCTTAATACAACATGATCTATACGTGTAACATCATTCAGCCTCACAGCCTACCATGACAAATAAGTAAATATGTGGACCCTTGACACCGTGTTCTAATAATAAATAATGAATTGTAGATCTTGAAACTCAAATCGTAAATCATGTATTGTAGCCATAAACAGAAAAATAAAAATATGACCTATAAGCTATATTAATGACTTGAAATAGTAAACTTGAATTGAAAACTGTAACCATGACTATAATTGTAATATGTAGACTGCAAACATGACCAAAAACTGTATAACGCGAAGTTGTAAACATGACTGATAACTGTAACATGAATTGAAAACTGAGTCATGGACTGAAAACGTAAAAATGATCTGAAATTGCAGACATAAACGAATAACGTCTATTTGAAGTAAACTGTAAATATGATGTAAATTGTAAACATAAACTAAAACTGTAAATTTGACTTGAAAATTGCAAACATGAATTATAACTATAAACATGATAATATGACTTCAGACTGTACACCTAACTTGGAAACTGTAACATTAGCTAAAAATTGTGACATGAACTGAAAACGTGAGCTATTAGCTATAAATTGTACACATGGAAAACAAATAATTTCTGACAAATAGATATGTAACGATTGGGATTGCGACGTCTTCCTCGCATCGCCTTACGAACTTGGATTTGACCGTTACCCCGCATACGTTTGCATAGGTTAAGAGTCATG
>SKCR01004013.1:0-35419 GCA_019454045.1 Zanthoxylum bungeanum | reverse complement strand
TCAACAGTAATTTGGCGTTCGGATGAAAGAGATATAAGTGTTTGAAAATGATTAATTTGAAATTATTATTTTCTTATAAATATAATGGTCGTTTTTGACCTATTTTTTGGTCGAAACATATTGACAATGTGTCTTATTTTAAAACTCATTGTTTATAAATCAATAATATGTAATTGTTTTTATGAAACACTTTATATTTTAGGAGATGTCTATATTTTAGTGTAAATTAAAAAAAGGAAAAAAAAAAAAAAAAAAAAAAAAAAAAAAAAAAAAAACACACACCCCACAAAACGTAGTGTGTGTTTTAATTAATTAATTTTTTTTGAATTTTTTTGTTCGTTTGTAATTTTATATCATTGGGACTAAATATAAATTTTTATGTTTACTCAAGGTTTTTTTTTTTTTTTTTTGAAAGGATGTTTACTCAAGGTTAAATACTAAAGATTTATCCTAATAAGTTTTTTAATAAAAGCCTTCTTAAAAAAAATAAAACGGTGAAAAAGAAAAAGAAAATAGGGAAATGAAATTACCATAACGGCATAACCTACTATAAAAACGAAGTAATTAAAAACAAAAAAAACAAAAACAAAAACAAATATCTATATCGAACGGTATTTGTGTGGCCTTGGCAAGCACAATCTCTCTCTAGATTATCTCTTCACCTCCTTCCTTCAAATCCGTCGATTATTTGTCCAAAACCCTCCACATTTCCGAAAAACACAAAACGCAGCGTTTTATCGATTCCAAACACTTTCGCTCTTTCCAATTGAGTTGTTTTTTTTGCTTTTATGTTTGTGTATTTTTTAAATGCTTAGTTCGATTCAATGAGATTGCTCTCCTTTAGTACAAATGGCTTCCGCTCCTTCCATGTCAGGTTCGTTTTCTCTTTCTTTAACTTTTATCCTCTTGTTTGGTTGCTGAGAAAATGCGAGAAAATCTACGAAAATTAAATATATAAAGTGTGAATTGTTTGGCAATTTAATTTTTGTAGTGTCATTGGAATGCGTGAACATTTGTAAGTTACCGAAAGGCGATGCAAGTAACTGTAGCGTTCTTTCGTGTGCTTGGAAAGCTCCGAGAGTTTTGACTGGCTTTCTTGCCAGCACTGCACATCCTGCTCACTCTTCATCATCGTCGTTTGGTCCAAACAGCAGAAGAAATAGAATCATTTCTGTAAGTTTTCTTGCTTGAGAGTAAGTTCTTAATTTAATAAATTTTAATAATAATTATGTTTGTGTAGGATAATGGATTCCGGATACTTGATGGTATTTCCTTGATGTTATATTTAGGGAATGGCCAATTAAGGAAATCAGATTGTATTGGTTAAATAAATTAACTTTTTTGGGGAATAATAATACCTTTAAAACATCTAGTTTGGTGACTCTTTCGGTCGCCTCTAATTTTATTTATATTGTTTGGGTCGTAGAGGCATGGTTGATAATTTCAACTATATATATATATAATCTCAGTAAATGCTGTTCATAGTTGGATGGATATAAATTAGTCACTGCAACTTATCTATAAGTCTGTAGGAGTGCTATTCAGATAGAAATGCTGTGTGCTTTAGTTTAGGTGTTAGGCCAGTTGCATGTTTATTAATAGTTATTAACTGTTCAATCTCAGCTGTGGATATAAACAAGTGTAGTGTAGTTCATTGTTGGACGGATGTTATTAAGTCTATGCAACTTATCTGTAAGTATGTAGGAATGCAATATTTATAGACACGTTGCGTGCTTTAGCTTAAGTGTTAGGCTAGTTGCATGTTTATTAATAGTTATTAACTGTTCAATCTCATGCTTTTGCCAGAGATGTGAAGCCTTTGATGTTGGAGGTTGTTGCATTGAAGCTTCTGACCTTGTTCTTATTGGAAAACTCTCTAGATCAAGTTTACTTCATGTTGCTTGTAAAAGATGGCAGTTGTCTTGTTCTCCATTTGTCTCTTCAGTTTCCTTCGACGGGGTTTCTCCTGAAAGGTTGTGGGAGGTATAATTGACTATTGTTGAACCTCTGTCTTTGCCACAATTGCTATAATCCTGCAAGGTTTGGTTGTTATACTTAATATCATGTAAATGTTGGCTCAGGACCTTAGGCCTGCCATTTCATACCTTTCACCTAAAGAATTGGAATTGGTCCATAGTGCTCTGATGGTAAAGTGCCTGCTTTTTCAAGATTTTAGTATTGAATTTCTTGTGAATCCTATTTCTTTTGTTTTGCTTTTTCCCCCCTGAATTGGTAGTTGTATCTAAATGTAGTGTTTTGGTTGGTACAGCTGGCTTTCGAGGCACATGATGGTCAAAAAAGAAGGAGTGGAGAGCCTTTTATCATTCATCCAGTTGAAGTTGCACGTATTCTGGGTGAACTTGTGTGTTAAGAAAAAAAATTGAAAATTTTCTATCATTTGGAATATATTTAATATTCCATTGGGCAATCTAACTTGACTCATTATTGATTTTCTTAGGAACTGGATTGGGAATCTGTTGCTGCTGGATTACTACATGACACAGTTGAAGATACAAATGTTGTTACTTTTGAAAGAATAGAGGAGGAGTTTGGTGCTACTGTACGCCGTATTGTAGAAGGAGAGACTAAGGCAATTATTTATTTTCTTCAGCAACTCACGTAGTCAAGTGTCATTCTGGAACTTGGAAGAATATCCATTAGTTTGATTTCATTTCTTATTTTTCCTGGTTAGGTATCAAAGCTGGGAAAGTTGAAGTGTAAGAATGAAAACCATTCAGTACAAGATGTTAAAGCTGATGATCTTCGGCAAATGTTTCTAGCCATGACAGAGGAGGTGACCTTTTCAATATAACTTTTTGATGCTCTTTTTACACGTGTTATAAGCCATTTAGCTACTGAACAACTGCTATTTCAGGTCCGTGTTATAATAGTGAAATTGGCTGATAGATTGCATAACATGCGCACTCTTTCACACATGCCTCCACATAAGCAGGTAGATTGCTATTGGTCAATTATTATTCATTATAGATCATTTTGCTGTCACTATTTTAACATTATTATTTTTTCTCCAGTCCAGCATTGCAATGGAGACATTGCTGGTCTTTGCTCCCTTGGCCAAATTGTTGGGGATGTACCAAATTAAGGTGTACCCTTTGTGGTTCCTTCTCAATCTTTTTACTGCTGTGTGCGCATTTTTCTGAGGGTTGTTTGTTGTTTACTTTCTGGTAATATATATAATCTTGAGTCTTGATTGAGAATCTAGATGGACATGGATTATCAGTGTCCTGACTGGCTGGTTGAGATTGCCGCTAGTTAATTTTTTTTTTTCCAAATACTTTTACATTTAGAATGACCAAGGTTGATCTTAATTTTCAAGATAATGCATTCTATTTAGTCCCAACTGTCAGTCCATGACTTCCATCATTCAAGATGAGAAACTTTTGTTGATCGCAAAATGAGACCTTTTAGATTTTCATTCTGTAGTCATTGATTGGATAAATATACACAACACAAGCATTTTTCAGTTGCATCATTGTTGTCCAGAGCTGCCATATACAGATCATCTTAAATTATATTCTTGCCCTTTTTTCTGTACTAATATTTGCTTATTTGTAGGTTGGCAATGATGTTATATTCCTGCCTTCTACTTTGGCTAAACTTAAGCATTGTGTCCTGTTTCATCTATGATGCCATTCACAACCTAGTTCTGGTTGATTGTCCTTTTCATAATCTGAAGACTTGGCATTATTGTTGCAGTCTGAACTTGAAAACCTATCCTTCATGTACACAAATGCTGAAGATTATGCAAAGGTCAAAAGAAGAGTTGCAGATCTCTATAAAGAACATGAAAAAGAACTTGAAGAGGTAATCTTTTTCCCTTTTTTGAACCATGATGTTTGGATATGGGTGCATAATTATCATTTATGACTTGCCAGTTAGTTGGCATGATGATCAAAATCAACCGTTAAATTTGTGAATGTCAAGTTTTGTCTCTCTAAATCTAATCTTGTATTTAACAAGTCATTGGATTTTTCTTCATTTTACTAGGCAAACAAAATTTTGGTGAAGAAGATTGAGGACGATCAGTTCTTAGACCTTATGACTCTCCACACTGAAGTCCGCTCTGTTTGTAAGGAGCCTTACAGGTCAAATCATGAATCTTATTACCGTTTGCTCATTTATCTATTCAGCTTGATTGCCGTTTGTTTGAGCTATTGATCCATGCTTGGATTGAGTTTTTCCATGTAGTGAAGCTCACTGACAAGTCATAAATGCTCTCTGGTTTTGTGCATCTGTATATTTTACAAAGATCCTGTAATATATGTCTAAGTTAATCTTGCTGGGGCCCTAAATGGGTTAGCAAGATAAACTGTTGACTCGGGTAGGTGTGACAGTGAGATATCATAAGTGATGAAATGGAAACGTCAAAGATAAAAGAAATAAATTTTCTGGAAAAGTTTAATTTTATTGAATGAAAGATTTAACAAACCAGGTTTATTAACCCTTACATAGCTGCTAGATCCTAGAACAATCCGAATTCCTTCTCCTTGTAAAGCAAGGAATTATAATTTTATTCCTAAATAATATACTATACTCCTAAACAAAAAAAAAATATGGAACTCAGATCCTAGTTCCCTACAAAAAGTTTAAAATATCCAAAGTTTCCTAAAAATAGAAATAACTTTAACTGGGGATTTAAGCCCCTAAATGATGGAATTTGGAAAAAAAATGCTATAAACACCACCGCCAAGTAGGCCGACTAGGCAGTGAGTTTAAGCTCTCATCGAAAGCTTCGAAACAAGCTACGACACACCCAAATCTGACTCTGTTCCAAGGAGCTTGGTCAACAATGTCATCTGTCCCTACTTCAATATACCTTTCTTATTTCCTCATGACTTTTTCTGTGTTTTATGGAAGAGATTTTTGGCTGGGTTTTAAATGAAATATTTTGTTTTCTGCAGTATTTACAAAGCTGTGCTCAAATCGAAAGGTTCAGTCAATGAGGTTAATCAAATTGCACAGGTTTGTTTTGGTATTTTCCTTGAATATGTTTGATAGTTTATGATCAAGAAACTTTCATTGATTTTAATTTTATTGAGTTGTTTATATACTGTTCCCTGTTTGTTATAACCAGCTTCGCATTATCATAAAACCAAAGCCATGTGGTGGAGTTGGGCCTTTGTGCAGTCATCAGCAGGTGAACCCTTTCCCCTGTGAAGGAGCTGCACTACTTTTTCAATTATCTCGAGTTTGCTTAGCATTTGGAATTTTCTCATGCATATATATACTTTCTGCAGTTATGCTACCATGTCCTTGGGTTAGTTCATGGAATCTGGACCCCTATTCCTCGAGCTGTGTGTATTCCTGCCCTTTCCTTTTTTCCCCTTCTGAATTCTCGAAAGAAACAGTTCTTCTGTTGCAGAAAATTATTATTTAAATATTGTTTTATTCTTCTTGACAGATGAAAGATTACATTGCGACCCCAAAGCCCAATGGCTACCAAAGTCTCCACACAACTGTGATTCCATTTTTGTATGAGAGTATGTTTCGACTGGAAGTTCAGGTAGCTTGGATGTCCTCCTTTTAATCATGTCTCCTTTTTTTACTTTTGGTAGTTGAGAATTCTTGTTTTACTTCAAATCATTTACTAGTTGATTATCTTCTTTGAAATACATTTCTTGCTAAAATTGTCATATTGTCATTTTGATTTCATGATTTGATTGTTTTTTTAAGAAAAACAAAAGTCATGATCTGGTTGCTCGAAATATTTTGGCAGATAAGAACTGAAGAGATGGATCTGATTGCTGAAAGAGGCATTGCTGCTCACTATAGTGGGAGAGTGTTTGTTAATGGTTTAGTTGGACACGCGATGCCTAATGGTAGAAGTTCAAGAAGGGGAAAGACAGTGTGCCTTAACAATGCAAATATTGCGCTGAGGGTATATTACCTGTTTACTTGTCGACATGTTATAATTAGCATTTACTTGACGAATTTTTATGATTAGCAGCCATCCTTGAAAGAGAGATTTCTTTATTTAGCTTTCCTATGTCCCTTGACTTGGACGCAAATTTCATCATGAAATTTTCATGGATGATGTCCTGTCTTTCCTCTAGATTAGCTGGCTCAATGCAATTAGAGAATGGCAAGAAGAGTTTGTTGGCAACATGACCTCTAGAGAATTTGTGGATACCATCACAAGGGATCTCTTAGGTAGTCGAGTCTTTGTATTTACACCAAGGGGAGAGGTAAATGAGTAAATTGCTCCCTTTTTAAGGGTTATCTAATTAATATATAAGCAGATTGTGCTAAATAGGAACTTGATATTTATCTTCATATATATGTACAGATTAAAAATTTGCCGAAAGGAGCAACAGTTGTTGACTACGCTTATATGATACACACCGAAATTGGCAACAAAATGGTTGCTGCAAAGGTACTCATATCGATTTTGATTGGTGTGGTGATCCTTTCTTCACTTCCTGTGTTAGGCCAAAGCAAAAGCAAACTTAAATGTATATCTAATTTTCAAAGGTTTGAGTTTGTTGCAGGTTAATGGTAATCTTGTTTCTCCAACGCATGTACTTGCCAATGCTGAAGTCGTGGAGATAATCACCTATCATGTTAGATTTTCTTTGATCATTTCCTTTATTCCTTATAATTACCATTTTGCTGATCTTATACAATAGTGTGCCAATTTTTTTTCGCTTTATGTATTACGTTGAAGTCTAAATTTACCATGAATGATAAGAAAATCTATATACCTTGGTTATATTTCATCTCTTCAACAAGTGTTTCGTATCCTTTTTTTCTCTCCCTAAGTTGAAAAGAACCTCAATGGAGTGAGTTTCAGGAATTGCACCATGCTAGTTTGGCCATATATCACTGTGTTTGTTTTGGCTCTGTTTAACTCATTAGATCAACTCGTGAAGATCCATGCTGTTGTAAACAGTTCACTGGTTCTTACAGTTACAGAACAATTATGAAGTTGTGTTCTAATTTTTTTTCTGATGATCCTACAATAAGAAGGCTAGTTCTATCTTGCCATTAGCAAACAACATAGTTATTTTAGTCCAAGTTCTGTCATGCTAGTTGCATTTTATTTTGAGAAAACCCCGTTAGCTTCAGAAATGGTCACACAAACCTCTTTTTGGACAATTATGTCCTTAGACTATAATGACCAAACTGGATTCTATGGGGGTCCAAAAGGGGTGTATGTGGCCATTTCTGAAACTAAGGGGTCTAAGAACCTTGGGGCTCTTGGGGGATTTTCCACTTTTATATTCTATTAGTATGTTCATGAGATTGTGCATACATGTGTTATCAGCTTACCTTCAATGATTATCTTGTTTTATCAGGCACTCTCTAGTAAATCAGCTTTCCAAAGGCATAAGCAGTGGTTGGAACATGCTAAAACACGCAGTGCCAGACACAAAATTATGAAAGTACATTTACTTATTCAGAGTAGTACTAGTTTTTTTTCTTTCACCCTTTATTATAGACCTTTCTTTCTTTGTTTATTTCCTTTTTTTTTTTTGGAAGCACTAGACTGTCAAATCTGCTTTTATAATCAAACTTCATCTCGTGTTTAGTTTTTAAGGGAGCAAGCTGCACTCTCTGCTGCAGAAATTACAGCAGACACATTAAGTGACTTTGGTGCTGATTTTGAAGAGGAGAGTGAAGTAGAAGATCTCTCAGATAGTTCCAAACAGGTCAAACCTTTGTGGGAGAAAATCCTTATGAATGTTGTTGATATGTCATCTTCTATAAGAAATTCTAAAAATATCTGTCTTGATGAGAGTGCAAGCATTTGGACCCCAAAGGTCAACGGAAAACATAACAAGCATGTGCAGAATGTTAGTTTAAAAGCCGAGGGGGAGTTGTCGTCACAAGAGAATGGTTTTACCAAAATGATACATACTAATACTCCAATGTACAAGGAAGTTTTACCTGGATTAGAAAGTTGGCAAGCCAGCAAAATTGCCAATTGGCACAATCTTGAGGGGCATTCTATACAGTGGTTTAGTGTGGTGTGCATAGATCGAAGAGGTAATTTTCATTCTGTAAAAATAGTCGTGCAATCATGAGAGGCAGTAGACACATTGAGCTCATAGAAATTCAAATATGGAAATATTGTTTTAGGAATCCTATCAGACTATTTCTGGCAAGGTTTTTATCGCATTTATTTCCAGCTTTTAAGTGAATTTGGGGGACACGTAATTGTCATGTGGTTTATGGGGAAGTCCATAAACTTGCAGTGTCATTTTCCCAACTTCCTAATGGAATGTCTACTGCCTTCTCGTTATCAGGAATTTCTTTTCATCGTGCTTTAGGCTTAAATTTCCAGTGTCATGATTATGGATTAATCTGATTGTTTCTGTTAAGATTTAATTAACCCTCTAATTGCAGCCATGATGGCTGAGGTCACAACTGCATTGGCAACTGTAGGTGTTACCATATGTTCTTGTGTGGTGAGTGGTCAATATTTATGAGGAATCTACTTATCCTTGTCTGTTGGTTGTTACTAGTGTGCTTGACTCATGACACCTGTACTTTCTGTGTTAAAGGCTGAAATCGACAGGGGAAGGGGAATGGCTGTCATGTTGTTTCACGTTGAAGGGAACCTTGAGAGTTTGGTAGTGTACCAAATGTTTATTCACTAATTAGGATTTTTTGCCACTTTGAGCCTTTTGTCCTTTCATCTTTCTCTCTTTCTTATTTAGTGGAACCATTTCTTCCTTCTCAGGTTAATGCTTGCTCAAGTGTGGATTTAATCCTGGGTGTTTTGGGATGGTCAATGGGTTGCAGCTGGCCAAGCTCCACAGGAGACCGGGAATATCTTGAATGCTAATCAATCAGTGGAGCCTGTTTACCCAACTTGTTATCCCAGCAATTGCAAGACTGGGTATGAAGTTTTGTCCCCCAAGTAGTGAGATACTGGTTTCTATGATAGATATTGTTTGATAGTTACAAAATTCTCGTCTATTTGTTGGACACCAGTAACAAATAAACCAGCAGAGCCATTTGAGCTTAGTCTGTGTATTCACAGCACTGCATATAGAAAAAGTGATAGTTAGATGAGAGTATACGTGTACACAAAGCATTGTACAATCTCTTGACATGCATATATATATATTTTTTTACGGTCGTACTTCCTCTTTATGCATGACATGCTCTTCACTACCTTCATCTTCTTCGCTTCCTCAGACTGATTTGGTACCTACGGCCAAATTATGCCTCAGCTGGTCTTCTTTCTTCATTCCAATGTTGTCAATGAGTTGCTAATTCTCACCAGTCATTCTTAATAATGATTTCTGTCGCGGGAAATGAGCGTTGTTATTGTTAAGAATCTCATTGCACAATTCAGTGCTTTCCTTGTTGAAGTCATCAAAGAAGAGGATCTCTTGTTGATAACGGCTAGGATTCTTAGTCCCCATCCATCATGGGCACAGGTTTATCTCCCTGAACCAAATAAGCATGTATTGCTAAGTGATGCATGTAATAGCTGTCATATGCAGTTTAATCTGTAAACTGGCGCTTAAATTGCACAATAGTTGTCGCAACATTGTCTCCGTGGCCGTTCAGCTGCCTTGATTTTATTGATAGCTGAGTTGACATTGTCAACTATTTAGGGGGTGGGTGCCATAATTTTAATTGCTGGCATTCAATTCACACCGTGCGTCTACAATATGATTCCACAGAGGACTTTATGAATTTGAATGAATAAAATTACATATATTTCAATATGAAGAGAAACAAAACACATGCTCTGTTTAGAGATGTAAAATGCTATTTACATTAGTAATTAAGGATCGATAATCATTAGGGTATGTTTTACTGTCGGAGCTGAAAAAAAAATGGCGGAACAGAGAACAGTATCATCTTCGTTTTATTAAGGGGGGCGAAAAGAAGAAAGAAGAGCACCGGTAGTCCCCCATGTTGAAAACAGCTTGCATGAGAGGTTTACGCGTACAGCTTGAGGAAGCAAAACGTGTGAACGTGTGAATTGAAGACAGCAAAGGATGAAGCCAAAATACACCGAAAGTTGATGGCTGAAGGTTGATGGAGTTGTTGACAGTAGACTCCAGCACATGCATGCAGGAAACGCATAACGCGTTTTGCTAAGACGTGTGCACTGTTGCACACGTCTTTGGGCACTATAAATTTGAGCATCCATTCAATTGTTTATCATCCCAAAGTCTCAAAAGTGAGAGTAATAGAGAGAGGTTGAGAGTTTTTGTAATGCTTTAGGGTTAAGCTTGTAATTCTTTGTTTGTGAGTAATAAAATTTTTTTTTCTCTCATTTATTCTCTATTGTGTGTGTTTCATCATAACAAGTGGTATCAGGAGCTAAGGTTCCTCGGTGGGATCTCGAAACTCAGAAACAGAGGTTCGGTTCGGAAAATCGATTCCGACGAAAGTTGCCAAAAATCGATTTTGAGCATACCATCGGATTTTTCAAGGCGAGACGAGCACAGTGGTATTTTTCGGCGATTGATCGGAGGTCTGTAGAAGTCACATGCGCCGCATGCGCCATACTGTCCCACGCGTGTGTATTGCACGCGCTCCCAAGGTTGGAGACGAGTCCACGTGGCGCCACGTCAGCAGAGCAGTCAGCGCCACGTCAGCATGTCACATCTAGTCAGCAGGACACGTCAGCAGCCCAGTCATCAACTACGTGTCATCCAGTCAGCCGCCACATCATCGACACGTCAGCAGGTGCCACGTCAGCTGACTGTAAAATTTCAGAAAGGTCCCTATACTTTCGTGAAATTATATTTTAGCACCTGTACTTTTTCGAAATTGCAATTTAGTTCATGAACTTTTTTAAAATTTCATTTTAGTCCCTGAACTTTCCGTAATTGCACTTTGGCCCATGAATCTTCGGAAATTGCACTTTGACCCTGTAATTTCTGAAATTTGCAATTTTGGCCCCTTTGTCGGATTTTGACAAACGAAGTGTCATTTCCACCATTTTTGACCATTCCGGATGCAACGGTGAGGTCTGTTTTTTGAAATTCTACTTAGAATTTTTATGAGGGATGGGGGTGTAAAAAATTGATTTTGTTGACTAGTACCAATTATTTCACATGGAGAGGAAGGAAGAAAGACCTTCTATATGTGAAGGATTATGATGGATGGGTATTTCTGGAGGAGAAACCATAAGAAATATCCGAAGCAAGGTAGAACAATCTTCACCAGAAAACATACAGTACTATTCGTCAGTGGATCGACGACAATATCGTGAACCATGTTAGTGAAGATACAAATGCACGTGTCTTATGGAGAAAGATGGAGGAGCTTTTTCGAGCAAAGACTAGCAACAACAAGCTGTACTACATCAAGAAGATGATGAGGTTGAAATACCAGGAAGGTACATTTGTGGCGGACCATATCAACTATTTCCTCGGAATAATGAAAGAATTGTCTGGATTGGGCATAAACTTCGGAGATGAGGTAAATGGCTTAATACTCCTTAATACGTTACCAGAATCTTGGGAAACGTTCGGATCTACGGTGATAAATTCAGCCGCAGATGGGAAAGTCACTATGGAGATAGCGAAAACCAGGATCTTCGACGAAGAAAAGAGGACGAGAATGCAGAAGTCAGCATCAGCCCCAACCTCATAAGCTCTAGTGACTGAGAAGAACACCAGAAGATGGATGAGTAAAAGCCGAGGCCCAGGTAGACCAGACAAGAACCAAGGTAAATCAAGAACTAAAGATATTGAGTGCTATCACTACAAAAAGAAAGGCCATATGAAGATGGATTGCTACAGACTAAAGAACGAGCAGTCCAGAGACAATCACATGAGAGATGGTGACTCTAACTAAGAAAGAGTTGCTACTACCACCGACAAAACCTCCAAAGAATTTTGCATTATGTATGAAGAAAATGTTGTGAATCTTGCCAGCCACGAGAACAGTTGGGTGATAGATAGTGGCACCTCCATACACGCCACATCTCGTAGAGACTTCTTTTCATCTTACACATCAGGAGACTACGGTGCTGTAAGAATGGGGAATGACGGCCAGTCCAAAGCCGTTGGTATTGGAGACATCTACCTTGAAACAGACAACGAGACAAAGCTAGTGTTAAATGGAGTCAAGCACATCCCAGATATCCGGTTAAACCTGATCTCAATATGCAAGCTGAATGATGAAGGTTTCTGCAGCACCTTTAGTGACAGAACCTGAAGCTCACTAAAGGATCAATGGTGGTGGCACGAGGTAAGAAAGACTCAACTCTGTATTTCATGCATGCTAAGCTTTCAAATAGTAGCATAAATACAGTAAATAATGATAAGGCAGCCGAGCTATGGCATAAAAAGCTCGGTCACATGAGTCAAACTGGGATGGAAATACTACGCAGGCGGAATGTTCTTCCCGAATTGAAGAACTCACACTTACGGAAGTGTGAACACTGCATGGCTGGAAAGCAGAACAGAGTGTCATTCCAGAGCTCCACGCCTCAACGGAAACCAGAGGTACTTGACCTCATACATTCAGATGTATGTGGTCTGATGCGGACGAGAACACTTGGTGGGTCACTTTACTTTGTGACATTCATAGACGATCATTCAAGGAAGACATGGGCATACACCTTGAAGAGAAAATATCAAGTGTTGGGAGTGTTCAAGGAGTTTCACGCCCTGGTGGAGAGAGAAACCAGCAAGAAACTCAAATGCATCAGAACATATAACTGTGGAGAATACAGAAGTCTGTTTGATCAGTACTGCAAGATGCAAGGAATCTGACATCAAACGACACCTCCCAAGACACCTCAGCTGAATGGCTTATCTGAGAGAATGAACAGAACCTTGTGCGAAAGGGTCAAAAGCTTGCTGTCACAAGCCAAGTTGCCGAAGACATTTTAGGGGGAAGCACTCAACACAAAAGTACATGTTTTGAACATGTCCCCAGCGGTCGCACTGAAAGGTAATGTTCCTAATCAAGTTTGGACAGGTAAAGAAGTGTCATACGGACACTTACATGTCTTTGGGTGCAAAGCATTTGTACACATCCCAAAGGACGAAAGATCCAAGTTTGATGCAAAGACGTGACAATGTGTCTTTATTGGCTATGGTCATGATGATTTCGGCTACAGACTGTATGATCCTGTGGAGAAGAAGATTGTCAGAAGCCGAGATGTTGTCTTCGTTGAAGACCAGACCATAGAAGATATCAGAAAGGAGATGAAGACAATGCCCCAGCAATAAAGAGATGTGAATCTAGTGTTAGGGTTGGTGCTCTGAGCGCCAATCCGGATCGTATTTATGTCTGATTCATGAATACGAGCAATACATTTTTCCATAATATTACTAATTTAAATGGAAGCACCTCTTGTCTTTTATATATGTATTCGATCTAATTTCAATTAGATTGATTAGATTGAAACTAAATCTGATTTAGTGATATATATATATATATATTAGACAAAGACCCTAGGATTTACAACGTAGTGCACATTTACAACATAGCTTGTAATTGACATTGGGAAGTGTCACTATAAGTTGTATATCCTTAAATTAAGTGGTCAAGATTTACTGACACAGGTCGGTTAGTAAAATCCGTTGAGACCAATACATGTCGTATATCGGACTTGGTCCGATGGTTTATCCCAATGAACCATGAGTCTTGGGAGACTCATATAGACGTGTAGGTGTTTATTTGATAAACACTGAACGACTCAGCGAAGATTTCCTAATAGATGGTACACAAACGTCAATGGGAATCTTCACGGGTTGAGTAGCATAGTTATTCTTTGACTTGAGATACCACTGTGGATATATGAATTATCCTCCACACTTAGATGGCAGTCACGTCACCGATATATTTAGATAAGACCTCCTCCTGTTCATTGGGTGTGGACTCATGCTCATGATATCCTGTGTGTATCAAGAAAGGATCCGTCAGTTCTATGTACAGAGCATAGGTAGTCCATTTGTGATTAACAATCTATTAAATCTATGGCCATAGTATACTTCGGAAGAGACTCCAAGACTTTCCTATAAATATAGAGGCTCGTCCAAAACCCTAAAGAGAAGGCTAATACATAAAAATGGAGTTCTAAACATATTTTTTTTTTTAGAGATCTAAGGAGGAAGATTGAAGAGCGACAAGAGGAGACAAATGGGGTGACGTCAGAAGATGAAGAGATTAGATTCCGGTTTAATATTCTAGTTTCTATCTTTAAACTCTAATGATTTCCATTATGTTCATGACCACACTTTCATATTTTTTTTTTATCTTTAGTCATGAACTAACTCCATTATTCTTGAGGATGATGTAGCCAATGCTTGAACCTAGATGTTGTTTGCCAATTTGATTATTATAAAATTTTGATTTAGTTTATTTATATTCTTTTGTGTTTAATGCTTCTATTTTGTTGACCACAAATTAAGATGATGAATATTTAGAATCTATCGCTCGGGAGAGAGGGATTTTGAATAGGATCTAGAGGATATAACCTAGGAATTTTATAGAGTTCGGGAGAATCTATAATTCATTTGAAGTTGTTAACAAAGAATCACAAGACATAATGAATTGTTAATTATTAGATTTTTATAGGGATATCGAAGTCGGTAATTAATAATCTTTTCACTATTGCTCGGGAGAGGGAGTGGAATACTCTAGGATTCTTGGCTTATAAACTACTAACTGAATAAGAATTGACTGACATAACAAATACATAGGGGATAGTGATGAGTGGTATTTATATCACTATTTCCCACTCATTTAACCTAATATTTTGTATAGTTTCTCGGGTTTTGTGAACGTTTTGATGTGTTTTATTGTTTTTTTGCAGATAAATAAAGTTTGGGAAGCATTGGAAGCAATATGGAGCCAAAACAGTGAAAAATGATGAAAAATGGTATTTTGGTAATTTGGCCGCGTCGCGACGCGCAGTCCATCGGCGTCGCGAAGTCTAAAGTGCGCCGCATGCTAACTTACACCGGACACGTGGACTAGTAAGAAGAAGTTTGCTAAAATGCGCCGGATGTTAACGTGCGCCGACCATGCTAACGTGCGCCTGACACGTGTCATCATCAGAACCGATCATGCTAAAATGCCCCTGGACACGTGTCGCGATTCTATGGTGCCGACACTCCGCGTGACACGTGTCACCTTCTGAATGGACCGAATCATCGGCGAATCATCTTTCGCCACATGTCAAGATGTCATTGGACCAATCTTACCGCGTGCCACGTGTCGAAATCCTATTGGGCCGACGAAATCTGCGTCAATAGTCAACAAGTCAAGCCGCGTGGACCAAGTCAACAATGCCAGCGTCGCGACGCAAGAAGGATTACCGCCTATATGGATGGTTTTAAATGTTTAACATTATTAATTCCTGAGAAAGCACAACAGAAAATAATTTATATTTTATAATAAGTGAGATTCCTAGATAAGAAATATTAAATATGGATCCTTTAACCCCAACATTTTATTTTATTCTAGGGAAGTGATGAAACATAATATTCACACTTAATAATTGATTTTCTTTTTATGGGTAATTCTTTAGTTTGTTTATTGAGTATTAAGATTAATGCTTCTTGTTGTCTGATCACCAATAAGATTGATGTGGTAAACTTAAAATGAACTAGACATAGGGATTTTAGGTTTCATCCTTAGATTCAATAGCCCACGATCTTCCTTGAGGATAAATAACCCTTTGATAGATTTCCTTACAGGATAGACATATACCTGTCGGGCGGGGGTAGCCATAATTGGAACTTAATCTTAATGAATCCAGGTAATTTGGTTGACATAGACATATGGTTCAATTGGGTTATACTGGGTATTTGCATTTGACCATCGACATAGGCTTTTGCATATCTTCGTGTTCCAGGTTAGCAAACTGATTTATTACACATATATAAGAGAATCAATTCATCTTTATAATAATATTGTGTGGAATCACAACCCTAGATCTTTGAGTCTTTTGTTATTTTCCTTAGTATTTTCTTTTGTGTCTTTAAGCATTTTATTTATCAAATCCACATTCAACCAACAAAAGCAATCATTCTCTTCTCCTTATAATTAGATACCTGTAAATAAATAGTATCAATAATTAATAACAACAGTAGGAATTAAGTCCTCGTTGGATCGATATTTTTATACTACTTGAACGATACGTGCGCTTGCGTTATACGTGTGTGTTTACACCAGTCAAGTTTTTGGGGCCGTTGCCGGGGACTTATTTTTCTTGAGTTATTAATTTTGAAGCTATCTAATTTACTTGTATATAATTTTCTTTATTTTTATCTGTAATTTTTATTTCTTTCTTTTGTTTTCAGGTGATTGAAAAATGGAACATTATTGGGAGATTGAAAGATTACGAGCTTTACTAGAAGAAGATACACCCCAAATCTGGGAGCAACAGTCCAGTTTCCTGAGGCCTGTTGTCCAGCCCAACAACTATCACTGGATGTCAGAATCAAGCAATACTACATTTGCTCATAAGAACGAAATGAGGAGATGTGTAATATGTAATGGTAATCACCCGAACGATCAATGCATATACTTTTCAGAGTGGCAGAATTATCATAATCATTCAAGGTACGAAGAACCATCACATTTTCCATTTTATCCACCATCTACCTACGATCTTCATCAACAATCAGAACCATCAGAAGAAGATCAGATGATTGACATGCTCAAAGATTGGTTCAAGAAATGTGACGAAGAGTTGGATACGATGCTTGAAACATATCAGAATCAACTTGAAAGTATTCAGAGACAATCAGCATCCATTCAGAGACTGACAGAACAAACGAGACAATTAACAGAAAATCAGAGCTACATACGTCAAGGAGCATTTTTAGATGATAGTGACGAAGCCTTCGAGTACCAAACATTTCACGATGACACTTTAGAAGAGGAGGAGGCTGAGGAATATCAACAACCAGAGGTATCAGTTCAGGAACCCAAACCAGCGAAGTCTCTGTTTGAATTTTATTCAGATTCCGACGAGGATGAAGAAGCTGAGTTGTTTGTACCAACTGCATCAACAAATGAGGATGGAATTTTGTATCCTCAAAATGAAGATCTTGGAGCGTCCATTGCATTAATGTTTGAAGAAGATCTACCTGAACCATTCATTTCACTCAGATCAGAGGATGAAGACCTAAAATCAGACATATATTTACATCCTCAGATTGACACTTATGAAGCATGCATTTCACAGATGATAGATGAAGAATTGAATGCAGAAATCCTAAAATACATCTGTGAAGAAAAGGTGGAGCAAGAAGCATAGCAAATGGAGGAGCAAATGTCTACCTTATTGAAGATCCAGTGAATTCAGGCGAAACATCACTGTTTTGGGGAGTACAATTTAGAGATATCACCCAGAAGCTTGACAGAATGGAACTTTCATTCAAAATCAAGCACCATACGAGACCTCCTGATTTTCTTTCTTTCTTTTCAGGAACCACTGGAGCGACAAAGATTAAAAAGGTGGCACAAGCATTGAATGAGACAAAACTCTTTTTGCCACTTTACCGTTGGAAGAGACCCTTCAAAAACAACGCGCATGGAAATGTCTTTAATCGGACATCCAAAACGACACTGAAACCTCATTGACAGATAAATTTCAGTCACGTCTGGCTGACGAGGAAAACTTTAGCGCTAGCAGGGAGGCAACCCATGCAATAACTTTAATTTTTTATTTTATTTTGTGTATACATGTTGTAGAATTATTTTTAATTTTGTGTTATTTTTGCAGGAAAAATTAAAAACGGAATTTTTAAGGACAAAGCAAGCCAATGCAAGCGGGATTATCACAAAATAAAAATTTGACAAAATCACGAAGATATAAAGTCAATCCAGTAGAGACGGCCGAGTAAGGAGTCAACTCTTGAGACGCGTCCCAATGGATTTATCCGTCGAAAGACTTGGTTTTGCCAAAAACAAAAAAAAATCCCGCGTCGCGACACGAAAACCCTGCGTGTCGCGACTTTGAAGCCTCAAAACACAAACCCTAACCCTAAAAACCGAGCGTCGCGACGCAAGAAGCAATTTGGCGTCGCAACGCGCGTTTGATATATGGACTTAAACCAGCAGCCGCCAGTCAGTTTCTGCACTTCTCACCTCCATCTTCTCGGCATTTCCTCTCAAAAGTCTCCAAATCCAGCTAACTAAACACTGAAATCTTCATCCGAAATCATCAAAACACACAAACAAGCTACAAACTCCCATCATCTCCCTCGATTTCACCCACTGCCGAACCATATAACCCACTGCCGAGATCCACTGATTTCTCCCACCGACGGCCAAGACCTTCACCGAGACCATCTCTCACGGCCGAACCATCACACCCACGACCGAGACACCCATCTCACCCACCGGCCGAACTCAACCACCGACGGCCGAGACTTTCATCATTCGGTCCACTGCCAAGCACATAAGCCACGATCGAGACCCATAAATGTTAGATCCGGTTCGTCAAGCATCATTTCCGGTCATCAAGCAGTGAGTGGTAAAATAGTGAAGGGGTAATTCTCTGCTCTTCAATTTCTGAATTTACAAAAGGGTAAAGGCCGAATTTGTGGATACTTTGTGTGGTGAATTTTGTAAAAATTAGATGCTATTGGATTTGAAACCATTGACAGTGAAGGGGAATACCGAAAATTTGTGAAAGTTGTTGTTGATCTGTGTGGTGAAATTTGTTGAAATTGGATTTGAAATTTTGGCAGTGAAGAGGGATAGCCGAAAATTGTAAGAGTTTGTGGTTGATTTTGTTGAAATTGGAGGGTTGTGAACTTGGAAGTTTGGCAGTGAGTAATTGGCAGATTTCTGATTTGAGGATTGACTGATCGATTGAATTTCGTAGAATTGGGGGCGAAGTTTGACATTGTTGTGATTTTTGAAGTGTTAGTTTCAGGGTAAATTTGGGGAAATTTTGAGTTTTTAGAGGAGATTTTGTCGAAATTTTTACTAAAAAATGGTCAGATAGCGATCGTGGTAAAAAGCATAAATTGGAAATAGATCTTAATCGGTAATTTTTCCTGTAAAATTTTACCCGGTGTGCTGATGATGTGTGTCTCCATACCCGGAGTGCTGATGATGTGTATCTTCATACCCGGAGTGCTGATGATGTGTGTCTCCATACCCGGAGTGCTGATGATGTGTGTCTCCATACCCGGAGTGCTGATGATGTGTGTTTCCATACCCGGAGTGCTGATGATGTGTGTATCCATACCCGCAGTGCTGATGATGTGTGTCTCCATACCCGGAGTGGTGATGATGTGAGTCTCCATACCCGGAGTTCTGATGATGTGTGTCTCCATACCCGGAGTGCTGATGATGTGTCTCTCCATACCCGGAGTGCTGATGATGTGTGTCTCCATACCCGGAGTGCTGATGTGGGCCTCGCCCCTAAACTGATACTGATATGGCCTCGCCCTCAAACTGATGCTGATGTGGGCCTCGACCCTGTGACTCATCCCCAAGCTGATACTGATGTGAGCCTCGACCTTGGGACTCATCCCCAAAACTGATGCTGATGTGGGCCTCGCCCCCAGTCTGATACTGATGAAGGGCCTCGCCCCCAGACTGATACTTATGTGGGCCTCGCCCTCAAACTGATATTGATGTGGGCCTCGCCCCAAACTGATGCTGATGTGGGCCTTGACCATGGGATTCATCCCCAAGCTGATACTGATGTGGGCCTCGACCCTGGTATTCATCCCCAAAACTGATGCTGATGCTGATGTGGTGGTTCATTCCCAACATACTGTACTGCCTGTCACGAGATAATCGTGATAGCTAAACATATTTTCGTCCTCAACGGATGCTTCACGTCGAAACCAGAGAACCTTCAAAGTACTTAATACACTTAGATCCGCTCGTCTGAATGAGTGATCTGAATTAGACTCCTAGTGTGTGTGTGCCAAGGCTCTTTCGCAGCTTAATCCTTAAGTAAGCCAACTTGATGATTTTGTATCGGAGAATTGGATCGGTGGGTCTAACCAACCTAGATGTCTTGATCACACTCTGTGATTACTTCGTCATACTCAACATGATATGGTCTTCTTCTTTTTTTCTCTTGCCTCTTTCTTTTCATTTTGAACACTCTTTTTTCTTTCTTTCTTTTTTTTTTTTTTTTTTTTTTTTTCTCTTTTTCTTTCTTTGGCACACCTACCCTTTAAGGTAGCATTTCTCCTCATGGTGGTCCTAATACTCGCCCATGGGTAGCTTCACGCTTATCGGTTATAGGCGGTCTATTTTTCTTTTCTTTTCATTGTAGAGACTTTTTCTTTGTTCCCAACCATATCATATATCGTGGAATAAGTAAACCAGAATGGACATCCAGGCAAACAGTCATTCACTGATCCACCATCTCTTCAACTAGTCATCTCGCCGACTACTCAGGCTTCTACTGTTGAGATCCTGTAATCAAGTGCTCGTGAGTCTAGCCGAGATCGATCCATTCAGAATATCGGCTGAGGGTTCATCTCGCACTTATCGTTTCTAAGGTTTCATCCTAAAGCAAACATTTCATCGTTGGACTTATGCCTAACTATTAAGGACTTCAAAACATTCTTCTTCTTTTTTTCTTTTTTTTTCTCTCTTTTCTTTTTTTTTTCTTTTTTTTGGGCCCACCATGGTCTCTCTATCCTTGCCGTAAAGTTTTCAGTTCCTCGGTTTCCATTTCCCCGATATCCATGTTTGCTAAACTTTTCTTTGACAAGTCTTTTTTTTCCTAACCCAACGGATATCTATGATGGCTCTTAAGACACATGGGTTACCATGATGCGTGTATGCATGAGATGCATGAGATGCGTGGAATATATAAGTCGGCCCACCATTATTTTAAAGCATTAAATCATGCTATTGCGTAGTGCAAACTTGTTCCAGTTGAAAAGGCCCAACAGGTTTACACCTTTGCGATAACACGGCTAAACAACTTCAAATGATAAGGGGCCTAAACATGAAGTGGCCTATCGGCATTTTAGAAGCTTTTTGTCCAATTTCCATAAAGCATGAACTCGTCTCAATTTAAATGGCCCAACAAGCCCATACCTCATGAGAAAATGTCCAACTGAATCCAAATGACGATGGTCCTAAACATAGGCATAACCAGATATTTTCTATTGGTCCTACAACTATAGTTCACGTGTGGATTTACGGGGTGTAGAGGGCTCCCACTAACGAAGGATTGCCCACAACTAGGACTCCCCACTCAAGGTTTCGAGCGACCAAGTGAGCGCACCTTTTTTATACCTTAAGGTACGTGCCAACGAGTTATGGTGCGTGAATGACTGTCAAATGGATTTCTCATTGTAGATTCCCCAGAGGGAGGGTGGAGCGAACTCTCTTAAATACCCAAGCCTCTTAGGCTCTTATCGCCTTGGTGACAGGAATAAACAACAAGTCCTCCAAATTAGTCCATCACAGTAAGCTTCGAGTAAATGTTTATCTATGTGCCTTCACGGCTTTTCCTTATATAATGGTAGTGAATGAAGGAAGACACCAAACCATTACCAAGCTCTAATAATGCCTTTGATTAAACCCCTTCAACCCACGGTGGACACGGTTAACTAAAGCACAAATCACAATCATTACAAGACATTATTTTCGGGGCCGATTCTCTATCCCTAGTGGAGTCACCAGATTGTAGGACACAGAACTTGACGACGCTGTTCTAGGCTCGCGGCCCAGTCGGGAGTACGGAGTAGCCCACGGGGGAACTAAACCGGATAAATAACATGGAGTCACCACCCGATATGAACCGGGAAAATGATTTAAGGTCGCACTCACCCCTCGCAAGGGAAGACCTCAAACCTTTGGGTTCGGAATGGTCCCTTACTTATGCCACTTGTAATGAAATGATTTGTGCAATAACTTAACTGAATCTACACAACATATATATTCAAGAGTAAACTAGATCTAGTTCGCATTCATAAAAATAAATCCTACGTCTAAGTTTGCATGCTTTAAAAGTAAGTCCTCATAACGGTAAACATACAATATCACACAATGAGCATGTTGAATTATCAAACACGAAAAATAAATAACATCCTAAACATAAACGTAAATTAAATTCATATGCGAAAGAAAATAACTATAACACGCATAAAAAATAACATAATCATGCTTAAAAATAAATAACATACTAGACTAAATCATTCTTGAACACAAGGTTGGATGAGACGAAACATGTGTGTCTCTCAAGTGGTACGTGGCATTGTATCCCGAGTGCAAACCGCAATACCGTCCATTCGGATTCGGCTACGGAATTTACGTCCGGGTTTCCATCCGATATACCGCAAGAGAGAACACATATTCCGTTCATCCGGAAATCACATCATGCACCAATCCACAATACTCATATGAAATAAAGTACTAACGTAAATAAAAATAAAAGATAATAAATAAAGAAGGTGCCCTCAGGTCTAACCTCTTTAGTCATCTATCGGAAGTGCGGTACGCGGTTGTCGGAAGGGTTGATGCTCCGAAACTCCTCCGGTTCACTGGTTCAACGTTTTCCTTCGCTATTTCACTGTTTGGGTTGTTGTTTTTACTCCATTTTGCTGCTGTTTTCGCTGTATTTTTTGGTCATTATTTTACGGTAAATAGAGACTATTTTGGCTTACGGTTTGCGGGTTTTACGGGGCAGTTTTTGGTGCAGTTTTGTGGTGAATTCTGGAATGTTTAGGGCAGTTTTTTAGATGTAGTTTTGGGTCAATTCGGGGACTATTTTGATGGTCAGGGAAGATGCAATGTGAGGGGATTTTGGTGCGTGAATGGAGGCTTGCTGTGAGGGTTCAGGGACATGAATTGAAGGGGTTGCTGTGAGGGTTTAGGGGCGTGAATTGAGGGAGTTGCTGTGAGGGTTTTGGGACGTGAAGAAGGGGTTGCTGAAGGTTGTTATTAGCGTGAGTTGGAGGGCTTGTTTATGGCGTGAGTGGAGGGCCTGAAGAGGGCTGCTTATGGCGTGAGTTGGAGGGCTTGAAGAGGGCTGCTTTGGGTGAAGTTGGGGTTGCTACGTGAATGGGCAGATGGCTAGGCGTGAAGGTGGCTGGTGCATGAAGGGGCAATTACATGGGGATTTCTTTTGGTGTTAGGCGTGAATGTGATAGGGGTTTGATGTGTTGGTGAATGGTTCTTTTTATAGGCAAAGGGATGAGAGCTATCCTTGTTTGAAAATGGAAAGGATTTGTATAATTATTGGAGATATTTTTAATTAGTGTGATAAGGAAAAATCTTTTAATTTAGGGAAGTGATTTGATTTAATTTGATTTCTTCTCTTTTAGTTAGGGATATGATTTGATTTAATTAGGAATGTGATCCATGGGATTTCTTTAATTTAGGAAGGGGTTTTGGCTTGATTTATGCATGTGTTTAATGTGTGTTTTGGTTAATTTAGAAGGCTATGGGCGTGTACTTAGGTTTTTGGGCATGTGGACTTGGTCCATTTGGGCTTGGTGTGTGACTTGCGGGGGTTTGGGCTAACGATTTGTTTTGAAACAGAGGTCCAACAAGCGAACCCGAAGCTAATCCAGCAAATTCAATCCAACAAAAATGTAAATTCTTTACTCTTCCCTTCCGACGTCCGTTTCCCGCGGCTTCCACAATTAAAGAGGTAGTGTCTCTATGCGAGACTCATCATCGGGACTTATATGCAAAAATGCAGTGCCTACAGTAACTATCGAGACTATTTTATTTGCTTTTATTATTTTTTATATATTTTGCATGTGTGTGAGTGACGTTTGTGGGTGTCGTTGCTGTAAGCCCTCACGAGACTATAACTCATCCACTAGAGTCGCTTAGGGGTTTAAAGGCTTGTTCCATACGCTAAATGCAATCGCGATCCCTACGAAAGTGGCCTAGTTAATTTTGTTTGTTTATTTTTATTTAGTTACCTACGTATTCTTTTGGGGTGAGAGGAATCAAATCTCACGTAGTTCCATTATATTTTTTAGATAGTTCCCAATTATAATTATTTACTCATCATCATTATATGTGTCTGGTGTTGATCATTCAGCTCCCGTTTTTCTTGCACTTGCAGATGCATTATCAAAAAAGTCTTCAAAAACATTTGGGGCATCTTATTGTGGCCTCAAATCAGCTCGGGTCCAATCCTCCACAGTTGGATATAATGAAGACCATCTCGCTTCCAAAATATTATCTTATAAACTAAAGGCTTGTTCAATCGCAACGGTGGAAACAGGTGCTACCAGTACCTCTTTAGAAATAATTGATAAAACATAATATATATTTTGATACCGGTTCCACCAATCAAGTATTTGAATATTTTTACTTACAAAACTTTTAGCAGAAAACTCAAACTTTTAGTAGATCTCTAAGATCGATTAGATCCAATCCAATCCTAGATCCAGTAGGGGGACATCCAAGTCCGAAACATATATCTTATATATGCCAATACATCCAATGTATTACCTAACCTTTTTCCTCTGAATCAACTAAGCCTTGCTTTGGCACACAAACTTAGTGATCCCAGTCAAGCGCGACCCATTGACCATGGAAAGCTTCGTAATCAATGTCGATGGACAAGAAGTGGTCTTGACTTTGGCCAACAAACCACAACTTGGACAAGACACTGATATGGAACAAAGCCTTCGTGATTCAAACACATCCTTGACGGACAAAGGCCTTGACTTTGGCCAACAAACCAATGCCGTCTCGGATCTTGAGTAAGAATCACTCAATGGAAGGAAAAACGCTTAATATTGAGCGAGGGTTTTTCGCGTGCAAATTGGCAAAAATTTATTATCTTTGTTAATGTCTCATCATCATACACCCTTAAACATGCATTCTAAACACATAATAAAGCGCATATGAAAATTAATAATGATATACGGATGGATACTTTACATTGATCCTAGATCAAATCTCTCTTTCTCTCTCCCGCTAGCACATGTATTTACTTTTACCCGTTACACTACACTTCTAAAGAAACCTCATTTACATTGAGGGGAATAGGTGAGAAGAGAATACAAAGAGTATATAGGTGATTAGTCTGGACACGCAGGTCCAATTAATAAATCAAATTTATTACAATTTCTAAAATTGCCCCACCCATCTAATATCCATCCGATATACATTATTCATGCATCGCAACCATGTATTCACACAAGCATGTTATCAATCAATCTAATCCAATTAATTAATCTGATAATTAGTGATCATCCAATGTTCAAACAACGATTTGATTTTGCTCGAGTCAAACTCGTTTTTCGAATAAGTACTTAAAGTACGAATCTTGAATTAAATTAAACTACAAAATTAAATCAAATTCAATTTGTATTTACTACTAATTCACTATTTAATTCCAAATTAAATATTACACTTTATTAATGAACCTTTACGACTTAAATTCCAAATTCAATCGTTACGGGTCTCAAAGCCCGATTAACATCTAATGTTTATTTAATTAAAGTCCAATGGGCTTTTAATTAATTTCTTTAAGGCGTGGACTTTTGGTCAACTCGGGTCAAACCCAATAACCAAAATCCAATCCGGGATTTACCCCATAAGCCCAGAAATCAATTTTTGGCCCATTAGGCCCAATTAAATAATTAAGGTCCATTAAGTCATAATTGGACTTTATGGATGCGGTTTTGGGCCCAATTGGATCCAACCAATTGGCCTAAACCTAACTTGGTAAAACCAAGCCCAAAAGCCCAATTACAACCTATAAGGCCCAAATCCAATTTCAAGCCCAATTAATTAACTTATAAAATTCCAAATTCCACAATTAATTAACCTAAGTGTAATACACAATGAATTATCCAATTAACATTTCTAAAACATCAATTAGCCTAATTAATCATGCACTTTAATATCAAATAGTGTCCAACACAATTCAATCAAAATCAAACACAATACATGCTTTATACTTCTCGGTAATTATGGGTTTTTTCAATCCGATTCGATTTCAACCCAATTGAACCCACAATCATCATTTCCCAAATCAATTCAATTCATCCAATGATCAAAATCAAAAAAATCACCATGAATTTTTATTTCACATTGAATTCGGCCAAGCCACAATTTGGGGAAAATTATCCAATTCAAAATTCAATCCAATTAAACCTCAAATCAACATTACCCAATTGTTTTAAGTCATCCAATGATCAAACAAACAAAAATGACCAAGACATTAGGGCTTATAATTTTCGGCCAAGCCTTCAATTTGGGGGAAAATTGATCCAATCCAATTTTCTTGAAATTGATCATGCACAACTTCAATTCAACCTCATTCAAGCATACTAAATCAAACAATTTAACCAATTGATGCTCAAATCGATTTTGCCCAATTTTAAACCCTAAAATTTTCATGCTTGATGTAAGCTCATGATACCATTGTTTTTTTCTAGATTAGGTCCCAAGATAATGAAATCAAGCACAAAAAATGCATGAATACACAAATGAGAATGGCAGAAACATACTCATAATGACCTGATCTTGCGACGCGATGAAGAACACTTCATGATGAACTCGGTAGTGGCTCTCCTTGGCAGTGGACTGCATGGTGGTGGCTCCTTTTGCTCATCCATGATTCGGCCATTGAAGACCTCCATTGAAGCTCCAAGCTCCAAGCTTCAAGCTCACGAAATCGGTTCCCTATCACCTTAGGAAGGCTCATGGTGTGCTAGCACTTTGTATTTTGCAAAAAATACTTCTCTCGCTTCTCACTGCTTCTCGCCAAAACCAGAAATGGAGAAGGAAGGATCGGCTCCAAGCCGGTGAGAGAAGAGAGGGAAGAAGAGAGACCGTAAAAGTGGTGAGAGAGAGAAAAGAAAAAGAAAATGTTTTATATATATTTTTGATTTTCCAAAAATCAAAAATCAAAACCCTTTTCAATTTTTCAAAAGTCAAAACAAAAGCAATAAATGCTTTTCAATCAACTCACATCATCTCACATCAATCAATCAAATTGTCACATCACTCAAAGTGACATGTGATTTGACGCTTGATGTGACTAATGATTTGACGCTTGATTTGACTTACGTGCCGCACTCGAATTCGAAATGCGAATGCGCTCGCAAACAATCATGGGCTCGGGTTCGCTAATTCCGAATTAACGAATTTTCCGTTGCGACGCAATTAAACGATTACGCCTAGCGAAATCACTATTCACATTGCTAACGAATTAATTCTAAATTAATTCGTTCGCCCGAATTAAAATCTAATTTTAATTCCGCGTCGAAATCCAATTTCGCATAATATATCGAATATATTATTTTATCGATTAATTCCAAATTAATCGTTCTCTCTCTTTAATTAATATTTTATCCCAGATAAAATATCTCCGTAATTAATCCCAGATTAATTTTCTCTCTTTTAATTAATCCCAGATTAATTAAAGTGCGAGTCATACGTCATCGGTGAATCTTCGGAGCGACCCCATGAGATCCCCGGATATGTTGGTAGTAAATATGGTCGTCGGACTATCCGAACACGTAAGTACCAAGTACTACCTTTGTACCGATTTACAAGACAAGGTTGGCTTCTAGCAAAGCGCCATGCCTACCCAATTCTCCAGAAATATCCTTACAGGAATAAAGGATCTATATCAAGCGTAGTAATACCGTAGTATTGTGTATTTCGATCCAGTATCGGATGATCACAAGCAAGGCCTGGGGCTGGTACAGTGTCTTCCCCGTACGAAGCATATATCGGATGACTAGCAACTAGTCTCTATAATCGGATATACATGACCTAGTCATAATAACCCGATACCTCGAGCATTTAAGAGAACGAGTTCCGTATCCTATGTGACCATCATCTCCATATGACTGGAGTGATACTTCCGTCTTAACATCACACCCAACACACTACGATTCTCAATATACCCAGTATTGGCGTACACAGAACCTGTTAAAGCCCTGAACGACCTCAACCAAAGTATATTGATTGTCGTAAGTATTAGCGGTGCAAGTCTCAGGTTAAGACCAAATACACCTACCCTGATTTCGGACTACCATAGACACATAGTCATACTACCAATGGAATTCCGAGGGGGTCTATCCAGAGCGAAGCTGTTTCCCATACCATCGGTAAACACAACCTCCTATTACACTTGCATGAGTATCCTATACCCAAATATATGAGAACTATGCCGTTGTGCCCTTACAACGCGCACAAGTGTAATACTAGTCTTTTACGTATTTATCGATGTCCAATCTCGATAATACTCTGACTATGGATATTTAATGATTTATCCTTCGTGGACAGATACTGTCTCATATCATTCTCAGTCCAGGAACAAATCACAGGGACCTCCTATCATTTATACATCTAGGTGATATAATCACAAATGATAAGAGTGCAATCTCCTTTGTCACATAGTTAATTTGTACAACAACACCATGATCTATACAAATAGTGACGCTATGGGTCATAATTGTCCAACAGGCCAAAGTCAAGGTCACTTCTGTACATCGACGTGGATTACGAAGCTCTCCCACTGTCAATGGGTCGCGCTTAACTAGAATCTTTAAGCTTGTTGAGCCAAAGCCAAGACTTAGTTGATTCAGAGGAAAAGGTTAGGAAATATATATTGGATATATATCTTGGACATGGAGGTCCACCTACCGGATCTAGGAATTGGATGAGATTCAATTGATCTTAGAGATCTACCTAGTTAAGTTTCATACAGCTTGTTGGCCAAAGTCAAGGTTGTGTGTTATTTAATGGGATCCTAGCCCATTAGGAAACTTTGTTTTCCCGAGTAGTCAATAGAGGGTTAGAGGCTCACCAAAAAATAGTGGGAGGCCAGTATTAAATTTGCAATTTCATTTCATACTTGCTAAATGCGCGCTTTATTTTTCGTTGTTATATATTTAAATTAGTTGGACTAATATTTTATTATTTTCTTTGAAAAGTTGGACTGTACCATAACTTCATTAGTAGTTGATTATATAGTTGGACTATATTAATCATTACATTTGATTGTACCCGATATCATTGATTGAATAGTTAGACTATTGTAATCGAGATGACTGGAAAGATTAGCATTAGAGACATCGTCATTGGTGATAATGTCTTTAACGGCGCCAATTTTCCAGACTGGGAGATGAATCTCAGGATTGTCTTGGGAGCCGAGAAGTTACTCTATGTCATAGATAGACCTCTCGGGTCTGAGCCTAGACATGAGCGGGTTATTGATCATGAGCTTTGGAAGACTCACAGTGATGACAACTCAACTGGTCAGTCCGTCATGCTTGCCGCAATGACCCCTCAATTTCGTCTTCAAAATAAGGGATTGGATCCCTACAACATGATGTTTAAATTGAAGGACCTTCATATATCTAACCTTAGATCTCAGAAGTATGAATTACAGAAGAAGCTCTTTCGCTCTCGCATGTCAGAGGGTCCATCTGTCGAGCACTATGTGTCGCAGATGATTGCTGACATCGAATAGCTAGGTCAGCTGGGCATAACCTTCGAGGCTGAGACTTCTATAGATTTGATCTTACAGTCTTTGCCCGATTGTTGGGGCGGGTTGATCATGAACTACAATATGATGAACCAAGAGAAGACTCTTGGAGAGTTGATGGCCATGATGAAAGAGGCAGAGCCAGAGCTTCTAAAGGGCAAGAAGCACGAGGTGCACTTCACTTTGACATCTCAGAAGGCCAAGGCTTGCCGAATGCTTCTGGAGGGTGAAGAAGAAGAAAAGAAAGGGCAAGGCCAAATCATCAAAGTCTTATGGGAAGGCAAATGACAAATCCCAAGATATCTGCCCACAGTGTGGCAAATGGGGTCACTAGAAGCGTGACTGCCGTGAGTACAAGGCACACATGAAGGAAGTGAAGACGGGCAAGGCTCCGGCTTCGAGTATGTTTGTTATTGAAATAAACATGTCTACTTCTAGTTTTAAAAATTGGATTTTTGATTCTGGATGTGGTACTCATATATGTACTGATGTGCAGGATCTGCATATTAGCAGGAGACTGGCTTCAGGCGAGATTGACCTACGAGTTGGAAACGGGACCAGAGTCACTGTTTTGGCTGTAGGGACCTATAATTTGGAACTACCCCCAGGGCATGTACTTTCATTATCAGACTGTTATTATGTACCTAGTTTGACTAGAAACATTATCTTTGTATCTTGTTTGACCCAATATGGGTATACCTTTGTATTCTGGAACACTGGGTGTTTTGTTTATAAAGATGATTTTGAGATATGTACTGCTGATGCTAATAATGGTCTTTATATTTTGAATATAAATGAATCTCAAACATATATCATGACAAACAAAAGGTTCAAATTGAGTAGAACAGATGAAACTTATATGTGGCATTGTCGTCTTGGACATATTAATAAGACTCGTATATCCACTCTTTCGAAGAATGGATACTTGGACGGATTTGATCCTAATTCATATGATGTCTGCGAATCTTGTTTATTAGGCAAGATGCCTAAAACGCCTTTTAGCGGTAAATGTGTATGTGCCACCGAAATGTTAGCCTTTGTTCATAGTGACGTATGTGGGCCCATGTCTAGCAAGGCTAGAGGTGGATATGAATACTTTGTAACCTTTACAGATAATGCATTTCGTTACGATTATGTGTATCTTATGAGACACAAGTCGGAAAATTTTGAGAAATTCAAAGAGTTTTGACACGAAGTAGAAAAACAGACCGGCAAAAGTATAAAAATATTACGGTCAGACCATGGTGGAGAATACATGAGCAATGAGTTTCTCGATTACTTGAAAGAATATGGTATTATTTCACAGTGGACTCCTCCCGGAACACCTCAATTAAACGGCGTGTCCGAACGGAGAAACCGAACTTTGTTAGACATGGTAAGGTTTATGATGAGTCGCACTGAGCTACCAATTTCCTTCTGGGCATACGCATTGAACAATGCAATACTTATTTTGAAGGTTCTGTCAAAGTCTGTTGGACAGACTCCATATGAAATATGGACATGAGAGAAACTGGGTTTCTCATTCCTGAAGATTTGGGGATGTTTGGCATACGTTAAATGTTTGGATGGTACCAAACTAGAACCTAAATCAGATAAATGCCTATTTGTAGGTTATCCTAGGGAAACCAAAGGATATTACTTCTACAACCCACAAGAGAACAAGGTATTTGTTTCTCTCCATGCAGTTTTCCTCGAAAGGGAATTCCTAAATGCAGTGATAAGTGGGAAGAAAGTAGAACTCGATGAAAATCAGAGTGATTACTATTCCCAGCACCGAATCCCTCTCGTAACACGAACAGTTCATCAGGGATGAGACTGTACCACAATCTTGTAATACACTAGAACCGCGTAGGTCAGAGAGAGTCAGAAAACAACCTGAGAGGTATGTGTTTCTGATCTCACCTAATGTAGATATTAATCTTGTTGAGGGTAATGAGCCAGCTACGTATGAGGAAGCGATACAAGGTATCGACTCCATTTTATGGCAAGATGCCATGAAGTCCGAAATGGATTCCATGTATACCAACCAAGTTTGGACATTGGTTGATACACCAGAAGGCGTTAAGCTGATTGGCTGTAAATGGGTCTTCAAAAAGAAGACCGACATGGATGGCAACATACAAACGTACAAAGCTAGGCTTGTAGCGAATGGGTATCGTCAACGACATGGTGTCGATTACGACGAAACTTTTTCACATGTTGCGATGAGTAAATCCATTAAGGAAAGTTTTTCACATGTTTCTATCTAAGGACATGTGTCCTAAACTCAAGATGAGAGAGATAACATGAGTCGGATTCCGTTCGCTTCTGCAGTCGGATCGATCATGTATGCCATGATATGTACACGACCTGATGTCTCATAAGCTTTGAGCATTTGCAGTCGCTATCAGGCTAATCCAGGTGATGGTCACTGGATTGCTGTTAAGAACATCCTTAAGTATCTTAGACGAACTAAGGATGCTTCTTTAGTCTGTGGAGATGAAGAACTTGAGGTGATTGGGTTAACCGCTGCAAGTTTCCAAACTGATAAAGACGACTATAAGTCGCAATCTGGGTATATATTTTGTTTGAACAACGGAGCAGTGAGCTGGAAATCTTCCAAGCAAGAGATTGTTACTGATTCAACAACAGAAGCGGAATATATCGCTGCAGCTGAGGCAGCAAAAGAAGAAGTTTGAATCCGTAAATTCCTAATTGGATTAGGAGTAGTTCAGTTAGCAGCTGAGCCCGTTCCTTTATATTGTGACAATAACGGGGCTATAACGCAGGCTAAGGAACCGCGGTCTCATCAATGATCCAAGCATGTACTTCGACGTTTGCATCTGATTTGTGAGATCATACATCGTGGCGATGTGAAGATCGAAAAGATCTGTTCATATGAAAACATTACAGATCCGCTGACGAAAGCTATTTCTTAGTAAAAGTTTGAGCGACATGTACATAGTTCAAGTGTTAGATACTTGAGTGATTGGCTATGAGCCAAGTGGGAGATTATTGGATAATTATGGCCCATAGTATCACTATTTGTAAAAGACATTGTGGTTTTTGTACAAATTAACTATGTGACAAAGGAAATTGCTATTTTATCATTTTGTAATTGGATTACTTGAATATATATAAATGATAAAAGTCCTTATGATTAGTTCCAGATTAATAAGATATGAGACAGTATTAATCCACGAATGGTTTAATCATTAAATATCCCTAGTCATAGCATTATCGAGACTGGACATCGATAATGCGGATTAGACTAGTATTACACTTGTGCGCGTTAAGGAAGATTAACGGTATAGTTCTCATATATTTTAGTATAGGATACTTATGCAAGCATGATAGAAGGTTCTGTTAGCCGTTGGACCGGGAACAGCTTCGCTATGGATAGATTCCTCGGAATCCCATTGATAGTATGACTATGTGTCTATGGGAACTGTACGGGCCAAATTTGGTCCAGAGGTAGTTTCGTCATTTTGCTTCAGGCCCAATACTGGACGCACCCCTGAAGCCTCCTAATCAAACCCCAAACACATAATGTCGGCCCAGGCCCGATGAGCACCAACACCCGTAACCGAAGGACCATCCAGAGGCCCGCCCATGTAACGCCTAAGTTCATAAACTCAACAGTTGCTAGCCAACAACGGGCAAAACATAATAAACCCCCTCATAAAGTCGACCGTATCGACGCCCAACGGACAAAGCAATCAAAAAGCAGTAAATGCATTCAGAGGCGTGTTGACCGGCGTAAACACACACGTATAACGCAAGCGTACGTATCGTTCAAGTAGTATAAAAATTATCGATCCCACGAGGACTTAATACCTAAGTTATTAATTTTATGAGGTTAAATGATTACTAGTATCTAACAGGTGTTTAATTGATTTGAAATAGCGACGATTCTAAATTTAAAGACAATAAAATAAAATGTTTGAAGGTAGATTTTAAGAAAATTCAATATTAAAAAACTATCTAGGGTTGTGATTTATTCCAATATTATTTAAAGATAAAGTGGTTATTTTATAATTGGGTAATATATTGATTTATTAACCTGGAACACTAATTTATGTAAAAGCCTCTTCGATGGTCAATTACAAATACCTAGTTTAATCCAATTGAACCATATGTCTATGTCAACCAAATTACCTAGATTCATATGATTAAGTTCCAATTATGGCTACCCCCGCCCGACAGGTATATTCCTATCCTGTAAGGAAATCTATTGAAAGGGTTATCTATCCTTAAGGAAGATCGTGGGCTATTGAATCTAAGGTCTTAAACTTAAAATCCCTATGTCTAGTTCATTTTAAGTTTACCTAATCAACTTAATTAATGGCCAGTTAATTAAAGAGCATTAAGATTAAGACTCAATAAATAAATCTTTATATTACCCAAATTATAATCTAACCCTTATAAACCCGTGACATTGAATTTCATCACAACCCTAGATATTAACTTAGTTATGACACATAGCTAGGGCTGGTAAAAACTTGAAAATAAAAGACATAAACTGCTGAAAAGTAATTGTGTAAAATAAATACTGAAAAGTAAAAATACAATAAAAATGAAATGCTAAGGTAAAGGAATTACTTTTACTATTACTAATTTAGATATCTCCCAATAAAATAATATATAAACTTGTGATATTATTTAATCAACCGACCAATCTGGCGGTATCCTGATTAAGTCAAATTAAGTCCAACCAGCCATATAGGCGGTAATATTTGTCCATAATCCAGCCATAAAGGCGGTACCAAAATAAATTTACCAACCGACCAATCTGGCGGTATCCTTGATTAATCAGGTTTAAACCAACAGAAAATAAATTTACCAACGACCAATATAGCGGTTTCCTTTATTAAGTCAGGTTCAAACCAGATTAAATTAAATTGCCAACCGACCAATATAGCGGTATCCTTTATTAATCAGTATTTTAATTAGTAAATATATTATTTTTAAGGGAGATTAAACTAAATAGCAACAGTAAAAGAATTACCTTTCACCTAGCTGGGGAAAACCTCCTCATGGTAAATAGTAAAAACTGTAAAAAATAAAGAAAGTAAACTATTATTATTTCAAAAAGTAATTAAAATTAAATTACAAAAGTAAAAAAATTAAAAACTAAAATTTTTTAGAGAGAGAAACTCTCTTTACACGGAATTGGAGAGAGAGAATGGTACACTGAACTGAAATGAAAATTCGCGCTCTATTTATAGGAAAATTTTTCACTGTTCGGGCGTCGCGACGCCAAGGACCTCAGCGTCGCGACGGGATTTTGTCGACGTGGCACGATGAGAGGCGACACGTAGCAAGGCGGCTGACTGTTTAAAGCGACACGTGTCATGGCGGCTAAGACTCAATTATTATGCTGACGTCATGGTGACGTGTCACTGTTCATGACGTCATTGGTGACGTCATGATGATGTGGCGTGCTGACGTGGCGCTGGCGTGTGTTGCAATTGTCGGCACAATAGGATTTCGACACGTGGCGACACGTGTCACGCTGTGATTGGCTTATGCTGACGTGGCATGTTGACTTGGTTGACCTTGTGACGTGGCTGATGACGTGGCATGACACATGGCAAAGTTGACTCGTTGACCGCTGACATGGCTGATGACGAGGCGACACGTGTCAAGTCAGAGTGTCGGCAGCATATGATGTTGACACGTGGCACGGCGCACGTTAGCAGATTCGTTGTGATGGTGACACGTGGCACGGCGCATTTTAGCAAAGTCAAAACTTCTCAAATCCTGATTTGTTGACCTGGTGCACGTTAGCAGATTCGGCGCATTATGGGCGTCGCGACGCGCAAGGCTTCAGCGTCGCGACGCTGAAATGACGATTTTGCCCTTTTTGTCCAGTTTTTCCTGTTTTGCTCCAAATCACCTCCAGATTGTCCTGAAACTTTATTTATCTACAAAATAACACAAAACACATCAAAATATTCACAAAACTAAAGAAACTATACATAATATTAGATTAAATGAGTGGGAAATAGTGATATAAATACCACTCATCACACCCCCAAACCTAACATTTTGCTAGTCCTCGAG